>CM060970.1:88673758-88883758 GCA_030765045.1 Tenodera sinensis
GTGGTGTTCAGCTTTCGCTGTTGAAGGGGATATCGTGACTAGTTGATATCAAAATTTCCTTCATATTCGCCCGACGATAACCACAACAAATACTTGCTTTAAGCTCTTCCATAAATGCCGTAAGCTCATGCGATTCTCAACCGTTTAATCAACAATTTAATGAAGTATATCACAAAACAAATGACAAGTGAAAAATCTGAAGCGATATATGTATTGGTACGGCTTTATCCCCACTACAAATGCATATTAAAGTGATTCTTTTGTCCTTACCGTACCTTACTAACCCTATATTTTCTTTCGGTCATTTCGAACTAATCAAGACTGCTTCGTTATAATTTTCAAGTGTTTTTTTAACACTTAACGGTTTCGAAGAATGCCGCCTCATTTGCTTATGTAGGCGAGAATGACTTAGAATTTTTTTTTTCTTTCTTTTTTTTCCAAATTCATCTTTTGTTGAACTTTCCGTTAATAAGCCGCAGTCGAAAGTTTCTCGAACAATTTAGAAACCCGAAATCCGCATACATAGTCGTCTTTGTTCTGACCGCTTTAATGTCATCAGGCCACGTATTTACAAGTAGTGGTGTGTGGTAGCTTGACCTTGAGCGTCATTGATGGCGGCTGCCGACCGGCTTCACGGTATCAAACTCGTTGGTCACCTTAATATGGCGTTCGTGAAAACTGTCACACTTAATGTCGTTCGTGTGCAATTTACATTCACTCTTGCCATACTCGTCAAAATTATCCATTTGTTCCATAAATTACTATTATATAATTGCAACAGATCAAGACACCCCTTTAATTTAATTTATGTTATTTATTCACCATGGATGTAGCATATAGAACACCACGCTGAATTTTCATGTCTCACTTTACAAGGGCTGGCTGGCTGCCATTCATCGCCACCCCATCACAACATGGTTGAGGCTTGTCAACCATGTCAACATCTCCTCGTATGGTAAAACCATATGCTGTTGTATAATATGTTAACAATACGTATGTTCTCTGCAATATGTGTCTGCTACACAAACAGTAACTGCGTATTTTTAAATTTTACCTACATTTCGAGAGATTTTATTATCGAAATACTAGGTGAAATACCCGTCTTTGCCCGTGGTTTGACGGCTTTCTCCGTACTACTTTTAGACTTACGTTGGATGCTACAAACAATAAATAAGATAAATAGAAACATCCAGAAAACACTATGCAAAAAGACTGTTGAGCGACCCCAAACACCATAGGAAGAAAAGCAAGTAGAGAAAGCTGTGTGAATGTAACACGTTGCATTTCTACGTCAAAAATTTGTATGAATTGTATGTTTAAGGGTGAATAGAGAACGAAATGTGATCGCGTTTCGCAAAAAAAAAAAAGAAAAAAAATAAGTAGACAAAACCGTGTGAATGTAATATGTTACATTTCTTTTTCAGTGATAGAAAATTGTATGAATTGTATGTTGAAAGGCGAGTAAGGTAGGATATATGATCGTGTATCATAAAAGAAAAGTGAGTAGAGAAAACCGTGTAGATGTAATGTGTTGCATTTGTATTTCAGTCATAGAAAATTGTATAAATTGTATGTTGAGGGCCGAACATACAAAGAAATTGTTTCGTATGAAGAATAAGAAGCAAAAGTGTGATTGTGTTTCATAAAAGTGCGTAGAATAAATCGTGTGAATGCAATGTGTTGCATTTCTATTTCAGTCATAGAAAATTGTATGAGTTGTGTGATAAGGGCGAGTAGGGAAGGCTATATAAATGCATTACGTGAAAGTTGAGAGAACTATGTGAATGTTACATTTTATAGTAAAATGGGTAGCATACAAACCTTCTCCATGAAAAAATACATATACCTGCCGAATTTCGTGTGATCGGTCAAATGGCTTAGAAGCGTATAGAGGACGTACATTCATTTTTATATGTAATTAAATTCAATTTAACCAAATCTATTCTCAAAATCCACTACAGTTTTATGGAAGAAAAAACGATTCTAAATGTAATAGATGCAGCTGCCAAACGAGAACTCCGCTGCAAACGCATATATTGAAACTAAACAGAAGTGGCAATTCCCATGTAAAATTACCAATTATGATTTTTTCGATTTTTCGGCTGTTACAAACAATAAATTATTCTAATCGGTCGTCATTTTCGAATGCAAGATTAACGCACGGCAATTAATTTTTATATACAGGATGGAAGCGAAGTCATTACATTCCTTCTAATGTAATAGAAGCATTACAAACAAAAAAGTCGAATGGTATTTTGTTCTTTGATCAGCCGATTTCGAAAAAAATAAATGGTTTTTTATCCAAATTGGATGTGCAAATCAACAAGAATGTACGAAGATAACAGTTTTTTTACTTGTAGATGCGTAAAGTAATTTATTTCTGACATAGTTTCGTTAGTAATTATTGGACATCACACAGAGTTACGAGATAGTCACTTAAAAGACGTAAAGGAATACTCCAAGCAGCTCTTTCAGACGTGAAGTAACTCGCAACGTTGTGTTGAGGTTGGTCACGGATCTGAATCAGTTTCTGGATGTAAACGTGTTGGTCGCTTGCAGGGTGGTGTAATGATTTGGGAGATAAATGTTGTGATTGGCCTACACACGCACAGTAAACACGGAAGGACACGGCTGAGTATTTGTTTACTCTGACGACACACGCTGCTGCGGTGTTTGTTTATGTACTGACCTAGTGAAAGTGATACCCACACAATGTGCAGTGTCGCCAGCTTGTTTTCGACAAAACTAAAATATATCCGTAGGAAATGGTCAGAGACAAAAACGCAAGATACAAAATGTGTTCCAAATACTGAGATCTATCACAGGTTTAAATTAATGTAATGACTTATACAGAGCTATAACTGAATTAAACAATTCCATTAAAATTTAGCCCCCAAATAACAACAAAACAAAAACATCTAATTTTCCATCTGTGTCATATTAAGTATTAAAACAATTTAAAGACACGAAGTGAAATGGTCGAATGACCAAAAATGCATGTATCTCCTAGAAAAGCTATCACGTCTTTAGAAGAAAGTTACCAACGTTATTTAACGACATATACACATTTAAAGGTCTGAAGGGCAACTCCTTTAACTAGATAGCTAAACTCAATAGCTAACCTCGGTTAGGGACAGCAACACATCCGCTACCAAACTAAACAAAAGAAGACCAGGCAGGGCTCAAATCCCATACACAGCCTTCATTTGATTTAGCGCGAAACACAAATAATACAAGATTGGCACAAGAGTAACCCTCAGCAGGTATTTAAATACCACTTTAGAAACTAATGTACTCTTTAATGTGAATAACAATATGGTACATGAACGACATAATCAGCCATAATCTACGCGATAAGTTGAATAAAGGGCACGTAACTTTGCCTTATGGAACAAAATGTGCCGTTGAGATTTCAAACCTTCGTTAAATAGCTGCAATATTGATATAGAATTTTTGGGTGGAATGAAATACTTCTTCCGCCTATTAGTCAAAGGGTAGAGAAAGTAAATATAAAACCTATGACAATTTTATTGATTAATCTTGTATATTATTTCTGAGATCGTTCTCTTAATGGTTTTTTTTTTTTTTTTAAGTTTTCAATCAGATATATTTTGCTGAATAAAATGAAAATTATAAATAGATGGCTAATACTATTTAGCCAACAGTTTTCGTAAACACGACGACATTTGAATGTTAACGTAAACTTTTAGGAAATCAAGATTATCGCATTTCTGAAGCTAAGAGGGAAACAACAACCGTTCTTCCTGGCGAAATTCCACAGCTGTTGTCCGTGTCTTTACTGGTAGATATGAATGGCAGTTAACTACTTGAGGAAGTGCACAGAAAATAGTATCCGGTGTGACGTCATTGAGACGGTTGTAAGGCACCTGCAAAGGTGAATGTACTCTGCAAATACAATTAATGTACAACTTCAAGAAAAACAACTGACTGCAATATTCATTCTTCGAGGATTTGAAACAGTGGAAATTTTATTTATGAAATTAAGAATGTTGAGAAAACATATTCAAGTATTCTTAACAGAGTATTATTAAGAAAATGCATTTCAAGAAGTAAACCAACGAGACCAGCATTTGCACTTCAAACTGTGCCAAGTTGTACTCCCACAAAATTTAAACCAACATCAATCAATATCTCGAAAATAGTTAATGCCACAGAACATCTAACATAAATTGAACCTCTTAACCAACTTTACATTACTTAATTCGTAGAGTAAGTTTGGTTACTAGGTGACAAACTCATAGGGCGTATCAGAAAGAATGTGAAACTGTCAGGTTATTTACGCGAGCTTATCGCACAAACAAGGCGAGACAGTGTGCGTACACTCTGTTTAGATGCAATCATATCTACATGACAGCAACGTCTCATACATCGGCAGGCGCGAGGGATTATTCATTTGTGTTGCATTACTGTCTGTACAACAAGTATCTGTTCTAGTAAACAAGATAACCGATCGTAGCGCCGAGCTAGTGCTAGAAAATTCCAAACATGAATTTTTAGCGCAAATCTTAAACATTTGGCACCTTAACACATAATTATAATAAGTAGAGCAAGTACTCTATACAGAAATTCAATATTTCATCTGAAATACACGTTTTGACGCATCCAGAATAAAATAGGCATTTATAAAAATGTATGGTGTGAACAGCGTAACTTAGAAACGAAACGTCGGATAAACTTCAAACTTGGTATTTTGGTATAGCATTTTGGTAGGTGGGGATATATTGTTTTTCAGGAAAAGATACACTCTATAAGCCTCTACCCGGAATCTTTTACGTTATTTTTTATTTTCTCAAAAATTACAAACGATTTTATTAAAATGTCGTATGTTAAGATGTTTGTATTACTAATGAAACGCATATACTAAATTTTCTGCGAAGAGCCTGGGAAATCCTCTTTATTTTGAATAAATTTTGTTTCATATTGTGTTACTGATAAACCTTAGCAGATTGAAAAACCTACTGCACAAAAAATGTACATCTCGTTAAAACACCACTATTACACTCACACGTGAGCTGGTTGAATCAAACCAATCATGTCTATAACAATTCAACCAATGGCAGGCTTCCTTCGCGAAAAATATGTCACATTTTCATTATCACGTCCTCTGCTTTACGTATGTTATGATCAGGTTAGAGGATCAAGCAACAGCTGACGTAATTTGACGCAACAGTGCCGCTATTCACATGTCAAACATGGCTGGCTTTCACTTCGGTGTTAAAATATGTGAAATAATTCGAAGAGGGAAACGTCAGAACACAGAATACAACAGGAAATATATTTGGAATCAGTTTGACAAATTTTGTATTGAATGAAATTACAAATTAACAGCAGATATTCCAACTTCTGACATTACCACATTGTTGAAAAATTGGAGCATTTATATGATAACCTAGAAGACCATGCCGATGGATGTCGATGTATGTATTCAGCTACATACTTCTTTTAAGAGGTCAGTAATTACAATAAAACATTTAAATAACTTTTCTTTGACTATATAACGTTTTAATTCGTGAAATAGTATTAATAAATGCAACTCGTGATAGTCAAATTCTCTAGATAAATTGACAATCACTCGTAGCACTACTTATGATAATCTTTGTGCCGCATACTTGGAAGATACTCAATTTAAGTACCGCATACGGTATCTTGCCGACTTCACGTTCTTCAGTTATTCTGTTCACATACACACAGACGCACACAGATTTTTTTTTCGAAAATGCTGCTTATTTTTACTTCCTCTACTACGTATAGTACAGGAAGTATTATATTCCACCCAAAAATTCGATGTTGAGATTTTATCGGAAATATATGCCCCGTGAATCAAAAAAAAAAAGCATTTTTAGAAAAAGGTCCGTGTGTGTGTATGTGTGTGTGTGTGTGTGTGTGTGTGTGTGTGTGTGTGTGTGTGTGTGTGTGTGTGTGTGTGTCAGTCTGTGGACAGCATAACTCAAAAACGAAAAGTCGATTACAAACCAAAGTTGGTATTTAAGTTTAATGTCTTTCAAGGATGCCACACAAAGATTTTGAAGAAAATTCCTCCACCCTAAACTACCCTTTATATGGAAACTTTTTCAAACATTTTGATTTTCTTGAAAACGACTCTTACCATTTTGATTAAAATGCCATATGTTTGAGATATTTTCATGACAAATGAAATTTATATCTTGAATTTTCTGGCTATAGCCGATGAAGTCCTATTTACTCTGGATGACTTTTGCATAACTGGTAAACCATAAGAAATAGACCAAATCATACTATACAAAAAATGTAGATCGTGTTAAAATACACAATTTATGTCAATAAATTTTTTTGTAGAGTGAACAATATCGGAAATATTGCTAGTTATTGGTTTCAGTTTTGGAGAACTTAGTTTTTCTGTCAAATGGAACATCGCTATTAATTTTCTATTTTAACCGTGCAAAGAGAACGGAGTTTGGAAGCTTTAAAAGATTTGACTATCGCTAAATGCCTACTGTATTCCCATATTCCCCTTGCACCTACAAGAAAACGAGGAATAAGATAATTTCTGGAAAAATGTTTGTCTCAACGAACACGAAGAACATAGAGCCATTAGAGATTCTAAGAATGGTTAGTACAAGAGTAGCTAAAGTCATGTGAGTGCAACACATCAGAGTTTTTAAAGGTAAAATCTCGGTATCAAATTTTTTGGGTGGAAAACAATACTTCCTTTACTTACTGTATGCAGTAGGGAAAATAAAATTACATATATACGCTTGAAATTGAGCTATGAAATGTTAATATGCACCACATATGGTGCACATTGTTTGATCGGATCCAATAGCATCTTATGAACTTGTTTATAATGACAACAAGGAAGCATATGGAAGGGTCAGAGACCTCAGGAAGGGCACGTGAAGACAACTTCCGCCTGCATCAAGTATTGACCACGTGTTGCAGGTGCTCACACTTTTGGCGGGAAGAAACTGCTCCTCAAGATCAATGCCCTGGATGATGATGATGACAACACAGTATTGCACTCATTTACTTTCTTTACTTTCTTAAAACAGGCGCCAGGTCGTGTGTCAGCTGTTAGTTTAGCTCCTCTCTTTCTTACGTACGTTGGCAGTGGCTATGGCTTAGAACGGGAATTCTCCACCTGTTCTAATAGCATTGCTGTGTATATATTAGAGATTATTTGATCCGCAGTACGTCAATTTATTAATAAAAAGTATCTGATGAATCTGGAGGCAATTTAATTAATATTTGAAAAAGCGTGCACCTAATATTCAAAATTGTTTAATTTAAACTTATGTTATGTATCCATCAAGAGTAGGTTGTTGTTGTAGTGTTTAACGCCCGCTTTTACTACTACGGCACCGCAGGCGGTGACACTGATGATACATGGAATGAAGATGGAGCACCGGTGGAATGAGATGGCGGGGGAAACCGGAGCACCCGGAGAAAACCCGCCCTGACACCGCTTCGTCCACCACGAATACCACATGCGGGTCCCTGGGATCGAACCCGGGCCGCCTAGGTGGTAGGCGAGCGCGCTAACCGCTCGGCCACGGCGCCGCCGTCCTCCATCAAGAGTAGGCACACAAGATTGGACACATGGCCTGAGATTGGGAATTATGGGATTACAGAGTCGATGTCAATAATGGATATAAAAATCTCACTTTCTCTACTCTTGTACATACTATTCTTACAAATACTTATTCCTCTATCTTCTTCATGTTAATCGAGAGAAACATTTGCAGATTTTTTTTTTTTTTTTTTTTTTTTTTTTTTTTTTTTTGTTAATTTTTATGTAGCTGGTAGGGAAGTATGGGAAAACAGTAGGCTTTAAGTGATAGTCAAATCTTTTAAAGCTGGTCACTAATTGAAATTCCATGGCCAAGAGATCACAAAATGAATAACGACCTCCCAATTGAGAAAAGAATAACTATTAAAAAATTTAAAAAATAACAAGGAATATCTCCGAAATGGTTAAATCCACAAAAATGCCTTTGACATAAATTGCATGATTTAAGAAAATAAACATTTTTTGTATAGTAAGGTTTTATGTATCTTTTACTAGATTATCAAACGTTACCCAGACTGCAGCGGGTTTCTGAGGATCTTCCCACAAAATTCAAGACACACGTTTCATCTGTAATAAAAACATATGGTATTTTCACCAAAATTGTTAGTCATGTTTTCGAAAAGCAACTTTTCGAAAACGTTTCATGTAAATGGTAGTCTGGATTACAGGGATTTTTTTTTAAATCTTCGTATTGGATCCTAAGAAGATGCTGAACTTAAACACCAAATTTGGTATTTAACCAACTTCGTTTTTTGGTTATGTTTGTTAACAGACGCACACACACACACACAAATATACATATACACACACGGACCATTTTCTAAAAATTAACTTTCAAAATTCAGAGGGTCCCAAAATATGTATTTCCGATGAAATCTCGATATCGAATTTTTGACTGAAATGTAAAACTTCCCTTTTCAAATGTATTAAGTCGTTCCTGTTTTACCAAATAATAATACCTGGATTATTTGATAATTTTGAGTAGGAGTTAAGAAACACTATTGCTTACTATACACAAAAGAGAAAGTAAAATGATTTACATCGACAAAAATTTCTCTAGCCACCATTTTTGTATCTAACCTTTTTTTGTAAAAAAAAAAAAAAAAAAAAAAAAAAAAAAAAAAAAAAACATAATTCATAGAAGGTCCGACGAAATGTGTACTTTGTACTCTCGATTAACATGAAGTATATTGAAAAAATATGCTGCGTTGCAGTCACATGCCTTTTTCGTACCAACCATTCTTACAAATTCTTATTCCTATATCTTGTTAGTGTTAGTTAAGATAATCATTTGCAGAAATTATCTTATTGGTTCTTTTCTTGTAGGCGCAAGGGAAATACGCGAATACAGTAGGCTTTCAGTGATAGTCAAATCTTTTAAAGCTTTCAAATACCGTTCTCTTTACACGGCTAACATAAAAAATGAATAACAATGTTTCATATGACGAAAATTTTTTACCAAAACTCACCCCACTAACAAGGAATATATCCAAAATGATTCACTCTACAAAAAATTTATTTGGACATAAATTGTACGTTTTAGCTAGATCTACATTTTTGTTTAGTATGATTTGGCCTATCTCTAACGGTTTACCAGTTATGCAAAAGTCATCCAGAGTAAATAGAACTACGTAGGCTATAGCCAGAAAATTCAAAATATACATTTCATTTATTATAAATATATCTTAAACATATGGCATTTTAATCAAAATACTCGTAGTTAGAGCCATTTTCAAGAAAATCAAAATTTTCGAAGAATTTTTCAGGTAAAGGATAGTTTAGGGTGGGGGAATTTTCTTTAATATTTTCGTGTCGCATCCTTAAAAGATGAAACCTAAATACCAACTTTGATTTTTAACCAACTTTTCGTTTTTGAGTTATGCTGTTCACAGACTGACAGACTGACACACACACGCGCGCGCGAACCTTTTTCTAAAGATGCTTTTTTTTTATTCAGGGGGCCTCAAAACGTATATTTCAGTTGAAATCTCGACATATAATTTTTGTGTGGAATACAATATTTCCCCTACTTACTAAATATACTTGCTAGAAAATGTAATAAGTTTTATAAAAATAGGTTGCAGAAGCTATATAAAAATGAGTAGACAAATGCATCTGAATGTAACATAATAATGTTTGGCCTTGTTATCAACGCCAGAGAAGAAATCTTATAATACAGTTTCATTTCATTGGTAACACATCAGCTATGGATATTTGCATGCAAACTATTTTGCTCTTTTTCAATTTAGCTAGTTTTGCATAATATCCTCGCAGTCTTCATTACATAGAGGTTACACAATTTAATTAATTTTACCAGTCAAATAAAGCACCAGAAATGCTGTTATAACGCCCTTGGTTTGTTGTCTAATTTAAGCCTTGTTTGCATAAAATGCAATCTGCTGACGTTTTGTTTGCTGGCTAATACAGTTTAATGACGTAGAAGCCAACATAATGTGACGTGGTGGTCATTCATCACAAAACTGTACGCTCACCATTCAATTATTCTCAATTTACATGGATATCATTTCATTTCTGGAAAAAAAATGCAATCAGCGATAGGTAACGCGGAAATCACAACATGGGGTTAAATCCAGAGTGAAACCCGAGCGAGATTCAGTGTCTACGCAACATGATATCGCCCTGTCAACCCTTGGATTAGGGGAAGGAGCAAATCCCGGGTTTTGTAGCGTTGGGGCTTAACTCGTGTGCCCTGGGGCTAATTAGGGGTGAGGGGGTATTGTATAGTACTGACGGGTCATGTCCAGTGTTACAGATGGGTACGGGGTACGAGGGGGTGAGAGGGAAATTATAATAACAATAAAAGTGTGTGATCACTCACATCATTGTTTGGGAAAAGCTAAAACTATGTTTAAATTTGTGGTTAGCGCGGATCCCTTTCAATGACAACAGCTTTGAGATAGAAATCTGAGCTATATCTGTTTTGATAACTTAGGTACATCCATTACTGACAATTCATTGGATCTGCAGTCTATAATCACAGATCTGCAATTCACAGACAGAAGAAAACACACATATACACAGATGCACAGTTACACAAACACACAGACAGACACACAATAGGCCTTTTTCCAACTTTTTATTCAAGGAGTCTCAAAACATAATATATTTTCGGTGAAACTTTGATATCAATTTTTTACTTCCTCTATTTAGGTACCGAAAGTCCGTAGTAGAGAAAGTAAAAATATTACATAAAACCATATTATTACACCCACCTCTGTGTTGTGGAGGTAGCGTGTCTGACTCACATTGAAGAGGTCCCGAGTTCGAATCTCCTTAGTATGAGTTATCCGGATAAGGTTATCCTGAGAAGATAAATTTCAGTAAATTTAACCCTCTATTCCCCGCTGTGATGTTTAAGTATCAATAAATTTTATCCAAGCTTCCCAAGTATATTAAAAGAATATTTTCTTATTTTGGTATTACACCATCATCACCACAACATATGCATTTTCAGCTGATTTAAATTATAAAATATATTTTTATAATTACTTTTGTTGCGCATTTTGGTTTTTCTTTAAAGAAAAAGAAGCTAAATCCATGCAGCCAGAGTGAAATGAAATCCAGTCATCGCCCACACAGGCCACACCACCGCTTAGTTTACGTGGGCCCTCCCCATCTTTTACCACAGGCTCATTTGACTGCGGTCGCTGGGACTCGAATTTGCATGTTCAGGTTTGAATGGATGGCCAGTGCATTAAATCTCGCTTTAATGAGCATAGCTATTCGATTCGCTTGTCTCAAGGCGCCCCTGAAAGGCATATGAAAACCGGTTTATGGATTAGAGAAAGACAGCCATAAGTAGAAAAATAAAACACGTTAAGCTTAATATATTATACACCCGTGTTGGAAGTATACGTGCAGATATTTTTACTGGTAAATAAGCACAATGTGAACAATTTTACATCAATATTTACTTCATTTGCGAACACATAATTTTACTTATTAAAAGCAGTATGTTTTCAGGTTGGCTAATACCTCTAGGTAGGTTTGGAACAGAAGACATGCCGCAGAGTGGGCCGGTCTCATGATCACGTTTGGTGTGCTGGAATCGTGTTCCAACGCTTCTGCAAGGCCAATGACCTCGCGCCACCTAAGCCAGTAGATCACGCATTGAGTGTGAAGTAAAACGGACAGTTGCGACCATGCAAAAACATTAGGTTGCTAACTTTGTGGTTGGTTTGCAGGAAAACTGTTATAGGAGAATAGAAAAAACAATGGCACATCAAAGTGGACACGTTAAGGTACAATTTATAAAAATATCTGCACTTATACCCAGATACATAAAACATACAAATGATTTATTTGCTCCCTCTTATTACTCTCTCTGCCACTTACCTACAGTAAGTAGAAAAAGTAATGTATTCCAAAGTTTCTGTCTCGAATATTTCGGTGTACCACAACACTTCATTTAGTTACCATTAACTACTTTATGTGGCATTGCTTTGATATATTCTGAAAGCACAAGATAAAATAAGGATAGGGGAGTGATTTTTTGAAGGTGTAAATTGTTTGTAATTCGTACTTGGACCTAAACCTGAGATTAGTCAAAAAATGATAATTTGTATATAAGGGGTTGAAAATATGAATCTGGGTAGCTTTTTAAAGTTATATGGTATCTTTTAGTTTTCGATAAGTCCATAACTCTAAGTGCACAAATGTGTGCCCTGGTTGACAAACAGTACATTTTTATCTTTAAAGAATTCAAATAAAGTAAGTGTAGCTTTTAAGCATTCGAATACTATGTACTTCAAAATATAGGTAGTTGTAATGTAAGCTACCATTCTTGCCAACATCTATTGTGCAATTGTGCAACATATTGACTATATGATTTAAGCAGTGCAGATTTCTACATAAGGAGTAGAAAATATTATGAGAAAAGACAAGTCCGTTTTGTCACTTTATTATTTCTTAATTAACAAAGAAAATTGTTCTTTGTTATTGAGCACAATTCCACTGCGTGACAATTTACAGCTGTTCAGTTCTCATTGTCCTTGACACTGCTACGGTAACACAATTGAACTGTTACACCTCGCAACTGACTTTAACAATTAAATTATGATGTTAGCTGATACCGTATTTCGATATTACCATCGCATGTCAGCAGTAACTAGAGTTCTGCATCAATAGGCTTCAGTTCTTGGATGTAAAATATGAACTGTTCAAAGACTAAAAGATTGTTAGACGATTTTAAGTGTTTTATATTTATTGTCCTCTTTGTAACATATTCTGTATTCAACACTCAATGTTCTTCTTGACTCAACTACATTATATTCGGTAATTTAAATTCACGCGAACTGTGAGCCAAAATACAAGGTATTATGGGGATGAATGCAGACTTCAACGGCGACTTCTTTATAATTAGCATAGAGAGGTAGAGATTTAAAAGATGAGTTATTAGCGGTGTTTTTTTTTTTTTTTTTTTTTTTTTTTTTTTTTTTTTTTCATTTCTTGTTAGAATGGGTTGTTTAGCCACAAAATATTTAATAATTGTGGAAATACGTTTGGCAATCGCGCAAAGCGGAAGGTCAGGCGTGAATACTGCTCGGAAAGCTTGAAAGAATATCACTCCTCTCCTTGTTACTTGGAGTAGCTGATAAACACAGATACGTGGCGAGACCAGTTATCTAGGACTGGCCACTCGTAAGTGTGAACGTATGCTTGAGAGCAGCAGTCTTATTAGTAGACAAAATATTTACTTTTCCAGTCCTACTCTGTTGCTAGAGACTGCAGTTAATGCATTCAAAATGTTGAATTATCTCCTTTACCTTTCACGATAGATGAGTTTGTCATTGGAGTTTTTGATCCATCATCTTTGAATCTACCATCACGCGAAATTTACGCCGTTATATTCCTAACATCCTGTATTACGTATAACTGCGAGACCCATTTTCCTACAAGGAAAAGGTTTGGCATCAGACTAGAGCCTCTGACTAATAGCGTAAAAATTAAAACTGTCTCCTATAGATCTGTGCTGTTGGTAATATATCCGTTGAGTGAGAAATCGCAGCCTTGCAAAGCAATGCATTTGAAGCTTACTGCTAAGCATCTCGATTTGTCTGTCTCAGCCCCAGGACGCGTTCAGGTGCCCCGTAACACGATTATCCGCTAGCGTGATAAACACTCGGAAGGAATTCTTTCTGACGGTTCAGTACATCATGTCTTATACACTTATCGCTTTGTCCTGCTTAGAGGCAACTGGGTCTACGTCAACACAAGCAGTTTTATTTCCTTCTTTTTCCACTTGTTTAGGTATGTTCTTTCAATGATACGTTATTTAAAAATTAGCAGGACCGAGAGATCTGCCTACGTTTTGGGTCAAATGCAAAGATTCTTAATTTATTTGCATGTCTACTTACTTCTATCTTCCTTTCTTTCCTTCCTACCTTCCTTCGTCCCTTCCTCCCTCCCTCCCTTCCAACGTCCCTTGCTACCTCCTTACCTCCCTTCCTTTCCTCCCTCCCTGCTTCCTTCCTCTCTTTTCTTCTTTTTTGCCACTCTTTGTTAGTGGTAACTAACACGCCATATAGTCCGCTGGAACAAAGTGTAATAACAATTAACCTGGCCATTCTTGTGTGAAAATGTAGCATGTGTGCACATACAGACATACACGCCTATACGACTTTTAAATGCTCCCCCCCCCCCCCCCCCGATTTATATCATTAGACAAATTAGTGTCATATATTCATCACAATATATCAATATTTAATTATTATTTGTGTTTCGCCCTAACTCCAAGTGAATGCGTATGTGGGATAAGAACTCTGTCTGGCTTTCATATGTTTCGTTTGCCAGGTGAGAGGGCTACTGAGAGGGCTGTCTGGCAACGGTCTTCGCCTGTTTGCATCTTGCTAAATAACCTTGGTAAATTCATTCTGAAGACATCGTTTCACGTTTTTGGTGTTCGTCTCTCTTCTTATTCTTCTTCTTCAACACTACAGCCCAGGGTGGGCCTCGGCCTCCTTCAAGAGCAACACCATTCCTCTGTATTTTGATCATCACTTTTTCAGTTTCTATACCCTGCTCTTGCTGCATCCTCTTCAATCCCTTCCTCCCATCTCAGCTTAGGTGTTCCTTTATGGCACTTGCCTTCTGGATCCAATAATAAAACCTTCTTAGCTGGATCATTTTCCTCCATTCGGATGACATGTCCTGCCCATCTCAACCTACTTATCTTTATTAATTTGATGCAACCCAACTCATTAGACAGTTGGTAAAGTTCAGAGTTAGTCTTGTGAAGCCGTTTTCCACCATATCATATTACTCCATAGGCTTTCCGAAGGAACTTTCTTTCAAAACATCTACATCTACATCATGATGCCATAATAACATTTGCTAGCTGACAACAGTGGACATTAATTTCCATAGTCCAGTTATTTTCTTTTCTCACTACTCAATCGAAATACTTGAAGCTGTCGACTCTATGGAACTTATTTTCACTAATATGAAGTATATCCGGTGGATTAAGTGTCTTGCCACTAAACATAAAGACTGTTTTTTCTTGATTTACCACTAACTAGCAGATTTTTCAAGAGATAAGAAGGCTCCCTTCAGACCCGCCATAATACAAGACATCAGGTCCACATCATCAGCATATGCTAAGACTTGTGCAGTTTTAAAAAATATAGTTCCTCTTGTCTGAATGCAGGAATCTCGGACCACTTCCTCCAATGCAACATTGAGAAGTTCAACTTTAGTTTCCAAAGGTTCAGACAGACATGACTAGAGGTGGACAGAACACTTTACCTGGCTCAGCCTCACCCATTGCTCTTCCATTGCTGAATAAAGCTTTTTCCACTTAATGCTATCCTATGCAGCCTTAAAATCTAAGAGGAGATGATACACACCTATCTAATGTTCACGTGTTTTTTTCATTTATTTGATTTAAAGTAAATATTAGTTTACAGTAGACTTGCCGGGGCACAATTCACATTGGTAGTTGCTTATGATCTCTTCTGTATACTTTGAAAGGCGAAAGAGTTGAGGATTTTGTAAGCCACATTTAAATGAGATATCTCTCTGTAGTTTCCATAAACCAAAGGATCACTTTTCTTATGGAGTGAACGTGTAATTACATAATTCCACTCATCAGATATTTCTTATTTAGACCAAATAAGAATAATTAGCTCGTAAATCCTCATTGTCAGTTCTAAACCGCCGTATTTGAAGAGCTCTGCAGGGATACCATCCATGCCAGATGCTTTATTATCCTTTAACTTCAGTACAGGTTCTCCTGTACGGTATGTGGTGTTTGCACAGCACCTAGCCTAAAAAGATGTAGATGTTTTGAAAGAAAGAGCAGCTCGGCTTCTTCTCTTTTAGGTTTCTTAACATTAAATTTTTTTACGAGTTGGAGAGTCAGCCCAACGCTCAACCCCCTACCAGGAGGACGAGGGACTTTTCTGTTAGGCTTAGTATACCTTAGCCGAGAGGTCCTTGTTTTAAGGCGCCAGGAGCTCGCTCTCACCCATCCTACAAAGGGTAGGATTTGTTGGTTTCGTAAGTAGGCAAGCCTACCAACTTGAGCATTTCCCAGCATTTACTAGAGACATCTACTCGACATGAATGTCTCCTATGGGACTCAATAACCAGCCATTTTTCCCTTTAAGTCGTCTTTTACGACAGACAGAGAACTCCGTGGGCATATTCTAAACCCCCTGCTCACAGGGGGTGTCCGACTCTCTAAATTACTTAATATTTGTGCTGATCGCATAGTAAATTAATATGTAATGCATCTAATTTGTATGACTATTCATCAAATTCTGATTTTCGCATTTAATTCCATTTCTTGCTACGTGTAGTGCCGCGTGAGCTGCATAACTGTGAGTTTATCCAGCTGGTCGGGATTGAGCAAGGAGTGTTTTATTGTTCTCAAATGCAGAGGATAATAATAATGATGATAATAATAATAATAATAATAATAATAATAATAATAATGATAATAATAATAATAATAATAATAATAATAATAATAATAATAATAATAATAATAATAATAATAATAATAATAATAATAATAATAATAATAATAATAATAATAATAAACTATCTAAAGTCAAGTTTAAATTAACCTCCTATAAAATCTCCTCAGGACATAAATAGTTTGGAATATCGCAGTTTCAGTGGCTGTAAATATATATTTAAAAATAGCACTACATCTGACATACTCTAAATTCTGCACCACTTCACACACTACACACTTTGGAGAAGAGAGGCCTATCTTTTAGAGACAGTTTTCCTCTACAAATGTTACTAGGGCACTTTCTGTGTACTCAAACTTGTGGTTTCTGGTAGGTATGTGCAAGTTCGTTTTGCCCATCTTTGCATTGAACAGCTTTTTCTGGTATTGATTTACCCGTTTCCTCGAAACCAGTTTTTAAAATAAGTGAGCATTTTAGAACGATAAAAGTAAACTCTAAGCGCTGCTGTTGACTTACCTTGGTGTTAATAACAGGGTTCATTCATGTTTTTCTTTCTTTCTTTATCTGATTACCCTCTCTGTATGGAACATCCCCTAGGACTTAAATACGGTTGATTATTCAAAAAGGAAATTGTCGATCAAGTTTAATCAAAATCCTGTATAACTGAGTAAAGATCCTATCTTCCTTATTAAACAAATCTATTGAAAAATGTAAATGAATGAAGTTAGAGAACATTAATTTACAATCTACAAAATTTAAGTGAGATATCTTGAATAGTTTCCGAGACAATGACCATGAATTTAGCGCTTTAAACAGGGTAAGGTTTGAATAACTAACCCGCGCAGCAACAGTGCTTTCCGGGGCAAAGTCTACCCCCAGTCGCTGTGTCCCCCCTGTGTCCACCAAAGGAGTCATGAGCGGGGTGCAGTACTGGTGGTGGGACGTGGTCAGGGTCCTAGTCCTTCCTGGAAGGTTACGTGCTCTTTTCGAACAGGGGCCGCTACTTCTTAATCAAGTAGGTCCTCAATTGGCCCCTTAAGGACCTAACGAGGTTGAGTGCACAACTGACAAGGCCTTCCAGCGAAAGTCCCTACGCCGGTACCGGGAACCGAATCTGGGTCTCCACGCTTTTAATATCCTCCTAAATAATGCGTTCCATTCGTGAAATAGTGTGATTTAGCTCCACCATAGGTTTCATTTTTTCTAAGTAACATTACTCCTGACTTCATCACTACAAAATGGACACGTGAACGCCATGGCCTTGTTCGCCGCAAAAATAGTTCCCATCGCAACTTATGGAATAGATCTCATTTGGGAAAAGTTGAGTCTACAACAGGACTCTGGAAACATTTAAATCACTCTTCTAGAAAACCGCCCTAGGTGTTTCAAAATACACAAAGTCGAGACTAGTATACGAACTAGCCAGGGAACGCTTTTCTATACAAGACCTGTGTATGAGGCTCCCATCCACCGACAGTTCGAATAAACTCCTACATGAAAGAGAGAAGAAGAGAAGGGAAGTTTGGCTGGACTTTTAATCAACAGAAGCCATGACAAACAGATCCTGGACCAACACAAATCACGAACTCCGACACCTGGTGAACTCAATAGCAGTGCCTGGATACCACCACAAAAATGCAAGAACCAGAGTGACCAGCTGTAAAAAACTAGTACGAGGGAACTCTGTAAATAATGAACAATGTGAACATTGAAATCCGACGAACAAGGTGTGATATCGCAAATATATGTAATTTTGGTAACATACACAACTTGTGCGCATTTATTCTATTATAAAATCGACTCGTCTGTGATTTCTACTGTAAAATCACAATAAAAATTATAACTTTGAGAAGAAACGATTTCTGAAAGTCATACGCAATTGGACGTTACTTCTGTTATATGGAACATGTAGTTCATTTTCGTAAATGTTTGCTCATAGTCTCTCTCGGAGTTTCAACTCGGAACCACTAGTTCATTGCAGTTCCTCCTGTGGTGGTCTGTGAGAAATAATAATGGAGCCTTACAAGAATACATATCAGAGCACGTTGTTATGAGTGAAGTGAGGTGCATATTAATCTTACTGTGACATTTAATGAATTCTAATGATCAACCCCAAGGATTGTGCCTAGCGAATATCAATCGACATTTGCGTTTACTTTATCAAGAAAGCTCTGCTGTTATTTTTAGATGAAAACAGCATGTCAGTTATGTGATAGTGAAGACATTGTGCGCAGTCACATGTCTTAGCCTACCTGTTACCAATTAATAAATAAAGACGCAGAATATTCCGTGCAATACAAGAAGGAAACCTTGTCGTAAAATGCATTGCTTGACCGCTTCAGATGATTGGATGGACTATCTATGCATGGAAGATTTCTCGAACACGAATGTAATCGATTTACAGACATAGATCGTATCCTATAGTGTAATTTGTGGTATTTATTTTAGTAACACTGAAAACCAGGAGGACAACATTTGTAACGGCCCTCCTCGCAGAACCGGACCACCTACCACGAAGTGGGCTACGTTTCAGAAAGTGTTGTGCAATCAATGCAGAACAGGAATCTGTTATAGTAGAATGCTATGGTGTTTTCAGTCAGCATAACAAACTAATATAAGCTATCCCACAGTAAGTCACACTCAACTCTGTCAATAGCTTTCATCCAAGTCCTAGGAAAGATTTAGTGATTATTATTTAGAGGAACCTCTAGGCCAGCCACAACTCTTGTTGAAGTGACCCTTAGAGTCGTTTCTTGTTGGTTAGGTGCTGCCTATTGATAACAAGGTCGTGGGTTCAAACCCGTACCGATTGCTTTTAAGTGTGCCTAATAGTGCTTTCTTATCAGTAGATTTAGTCGCATATAAAAGAATACCCATCGGACGAAATTTCGGCACCCCACTGGCACCGATATGATCCTGGCAATTGACAGCGTCGCTAACAAATAAAATAATTTTAATGTAAATAAACCCTTGAGTATTATATAAGGAAAAATTGAAGCTATTAACAGTGAAGCAAAAGAATAACAACATTACCAAGATAAGTGAAGTTTTTAGTTTCTAAATTGTTCTTACTTTAGAACCTTGAGTATTATATTTATTCGTTATGCTGAGTGAAAATATCTCAGCGTTCCAGTATAGCTGATACCTCTCCTGCTCTGATTTTAACACCTTCTGAAACGTTTCCACTTCATATATATATATATATATATATATATATATATACCCTTATGTGCTATCACAGACTTAAGTCGACGTATTAAAAAGGCCTATGCATATTCTTTTGCCACTGGTTATCATTCTTCCAGGGATGAAAAAACGCAAAGAAAAAGATAAAGGTATTACAGCAAAAAACAAAGAAGGCGTTCTTGTGAATCCGAAAACAAGAGATGCAGCCAAAGATAACTGATTGCCAAGAAGATAAAAATAACATTCTATGCATCTTTGGAGAACTAAAGTAAGAATGAGTTTAACCAGTGCTTCGGTTGAAGTGGCGTTGTAGAGAAGAACAAGTGAGTAAGGACACGCACAATAAGCAATGGAAAATGAAGATTGCAACTCATGGGAAGAATTGAAATATGCAACAAGTTCAGGAAGCGAAACCTTCATAACGAGCCTTAGGTGAGTTTAAGATCTCACCAAGTGCAAAAAGAGACAAGGGATTATCATAAATAATACACTATCGAAAACCCTTCAAGATTCCAAAAGTATCCACCACCTGGAGAAAAGCATAAAGTGAGGAAACAAGGTCGCAGCTAGACAGGCCATAAAGACGCGCCGAAGTTCCTAACAAGTGCTGAGATCTCTTCATCTCGGAGTCAGGCCCCGCCGAGCAGCCCCACACAGTGCGGATCCAGTGTCACACAGGCGACTCCCTCCCCCCGCCGGAGCTAGCGCTCCGTAGATTTTTTTTTAATTTGTGTCCGGTACCGCCGAAGCAAACCGGATGATTGTGGGTGCATGTTAAGATGGATCATTGGGTTGGGCAAGTCAAGTATTATGGCGGATGCCCTGACACTTACCTGTGATTTGGGGAGAACATGTGTGGAACTGCGGGAGTCTGGGGATGTCAAAATGTCCTCAATATGGTTGAGTCTAGCCTCCAGAGCTGTTGTGTGTCCTTGTAGAATCTCTTCTAACGTCTTATGGACCTTGTCTATACGTGGGTCATTTGTGTAGGTGACCACTTTCTCCAGCTGCTTGTTGAAGTGGTCACATTGGCCATTGTTTTCTTGGTGGACTCTGGCTGTGGCTGTTTGCAGGTTATGGGTGGTGTCCTGGACGTCCTCGAGAGCACGAGTCAGGGCTGCCTCCCATGCTGCAACCCGGTCGGTGAGAGTATGAAGCGTTTCCTGTAGTTTCTGCAGTGCGGTGGTGTTGTGGAGTACGGCGGTGTAAACCCTGTTGTCTACGGCGTCTTGTTGGTCGGCGGTTTGACGGTTGGTGTTGATGTGCGCTTGGTGTGTGACGCTGATGGTCTGGGAGCCGGAGAGTGGTTGTTGTGAGGGTCACTGTGCAATTGCACGTGGCACAATACACGGGGCGACGTGTCAGGTCGTGGCTGGTGCAGGCGTGTAGTGGCAGCGTGGGGCGTCGGTGCAGGCGTTGGCGGTGTGACCGAATTGGCAACAGCGTCGGCAGGGAGTAGGGCGGACACCTCGGCTGGCCTCAACTGGGAGCACCTGCCCAAGGTCAAGGAGCCCGTCTGTCAAGGCAGCACGGTAATCCGCCCCATCCCAGAACTCCAGGCGTACCAGCGGTGACGGTCCTCTGGCTGTGACGATGCGCGTCGCTTTCATAAGAGAAGGCCAACGACATCGGGCTGCGCTAAGGAGGCGAGAATCCGGAAGCTACCGATGTACTCCGCGCACAACTGCGCTGTAGTTCTGCAGCCTGGCGAGGTTAGGATGATGTGTGGGCGTCCGGTATTCAACCTATGGCAGTGTGTCTGTGTGCGGTAGGTGGTTGGTTTCGGCGTGGTGTCGCAGACTGATATACCGCGCTCTGACGGCGTAGACGGAGATGAAGTTGGGGAGGTGGCTGGCTGTAGGCAGGGGCGGCGCTGGCGTTTTCAATTTCCTCAGAAGGCTCTTCAGAGGGTTCTTGAACTGCTGCGGTGGCTCTCTTCCTCCTTCTTCCTGCCATGTTGTCTCTGCGGTGGCTGTGACAGAACTCCCCCATAGCCCGCTCCGTAGATCCGATGAGTGCCGCACAGAGTTTGCCCCCGAAGGAGCACAGTGGCCTCTCAAACGCCACCTAGTGCAGAGAACAGCAATTACCATGCGCAAGCATCCGCACCATCTGCCCGGCACTGCCAACATTAAACACCTGAAAGATGATAAATGTAATGAAGGAAAATGATGGAATGTAAAAGTGATATGAAAGAATTCGTCCCAGCTTTCGCCTAAGTAGCATGCGGAAACCATGAAAAGCCATGCGCGGTCAGCGGAATCGAACCCGGACCTCCCAAATGTGGACTCATGTTATTGCTTGAGCCAACTCGCTGGGTTAAAAATCGTGTAAGTACTACATGGAATAAAACGAAGTAACGTCCCCGTAGGAGTATGCAGAATTTTAAAAATAGCATCACGTAACACATCTGTAGTGAAAATTTTGATGACTAATTTATGAGACCACCCTTAGGCTGACCCCTAGCTTAGTCGGTAGAGCATCTGCCTGCTGCACAGTTACATTCCCAGCTGGAGTGAGAATTTTTTGTCCCTGCAGCTTGGTAGTATGAATGAGAATATGAATGCGTTTGTGATGGAATGCAATGTTTCTGAACCGGTGAGTCCATAGGGAGGTTGCGGGCAGAGTATTGGGGAACGCCTGGGTGTTTTAAATGCCATGTTTATTTCCTGGAAAGTAATAAAAATAATAATTTAATAGCCCCCAAAATGTACTATAAGACAATAAGAAACATTTAGTTTGTTTTGTAACAATCATTAAGCTTGGTGTGAAATTTGACACTGTTTTGTTGTTTTGTAATGTGCGGTTTAAATCTTGTAACACACAAAACCAAGTCTTTTCAAGAGATACTTTATTTCTTAATTTTGTTTTTATGTTCACCATTGAAGAAAACGCGACCTTACAGAGGTACGAAACAGCGAAGGCAATAACAACTTCTGAAGCTGCTGATAATAAATTCAGGGTATTCATTTCTTCTCTGTAGCCAGAATTTGTCCAATTCTTTGCTGCTGAATTGTATCTATAAAGCTCTGAACAGATACTTAATCAGCTGGTCGTGAACTTGTAAGTTCTTTAGAGCTCGCTCACAGAAACGATATAGGCCCCATCTGAAACCTATATTTTCTTTATAAGAAATATTATCAATGATCTAGGTAGGAAGTGATTTCAACTGAGAAGATAAAATTTTCGACAGTGATTTTACGTCAAGAGCACCGTTTTGAATACTAGAAAAGAAGTGACAAACCTCATAAAGTGCAACGTTTTCAAATTTTCCATTTTTACTTTCTCTACTGGTAAGTAGGGGAAGTATTGTATTCCACCCAAAAATTCGAAGTCGAGATTTCACCGGAAATACATGTTTTGAGGCCCCCTGAATCCAAAAAAAAGCATTTTTAGATAAAAAGGTCCGTGTGTGTGTCTGTGTGTCTGTCAGTCTGTCAGTCTGTGGACAGCATAGCTCAAAAACGAAAAGTCGGTTAAAAACCAAAGTTGGTATCTAAGTTTAATGTCGCTCAAGGATGTGACACGAAGATTTTGAAGAAAATAGCCCCACCCTAAACTACCCTTTACATGGAACATTTTTCGAAAATGTTTATTTTCTTGAAAATGGCTCTAACGATTTTTATTAAAATGTCATATGTTTGAGATATTTTTATGACAAATGAAATGTATATCTTGAATTTTCTGGCTATAGCCCCTGTAGTCGTATTTACTCTGGACGACTTTTGCATAACTGGTAAACCGTTAGAGATAGACCAAATTATACTGTACAAAAAATGTAGATTTTGCTAAAATACACAATTTATGTCTGAATAAATTTTCTTGTAGGGTGAACCATTTCGGAGATATACCTTGTTATGTGTGTGAGTTTCGGAAAACTTAGAACTTTCGTGAAAAGGATCATCGTTGTTCATTTTTTTGTGTTAAGTGGGCAAAGGCAACAGAATCCCAAAGCTTTAAAACATTTGACTATCGCACAAAGCCTAAGGCATTCTAACATTCCCCTTGCACCTACAAGGAAATAAGCAATAAGATAATTTGTACAAATGTTTATTTTAACTAACACGAAGAAGATATAGGAATAAGAGTTTGTAAGAATGGTTAGTACAAGAGTAGAGAAAGTCATGTGAGTGCAACACATCAGATTTTTAACTCTAGCTGTGCAAGCGTTCAGGTTTCTTACCAAATCATTTGTTTTGTTGTGAACAACAAGCACCGTTTTATTATGTCCTTTTAACTCAATATGTAGTTGATTGATATGTTTCAAGATGCCGTCTGAAATGCCACTATTATTACTTCATCAGTAAGAAGGACCACGTTAGTGACCCCCCCCCCCTCCTATCACCTTAAATTCAACAAAAGGGGTCGTTGGATTAAAGAGGTTGAAAAACGCTGAACTAATGTATAAAAACCCGAAGACTCAAAACCAATGGTGCATGAGTTAATACCATTGCAATAGTTCCAAAAGAAAGGCCTCAAAGTATGAGCATTAGCGTTAAAGGCGAGATATAAATGCAGCAATAAAAAAAATCTAATGTGTTGCACTCACATGACTTTCTCTACTCTTGTACTAACCATTCTTAAAAACTCTTATTCCTATATCTTCTTCGTGTTAGTGGAGATAAACATTTGCAGAAATTATATTATTGCTGATTTCCTTGTAGGTGCAAGGGGAATGTTAGAATACAGTAGGCCTTGACTGATAGTCAAATATTTCAAAGATTTGAAATTCTGTTCTCTTTGCACGGCCAAAAGATAAAAAGTAAATAACGACCCATTTGAAAAATTATAAATGTTTCAAAACTCACACAAATAACAACGAATATCTCCGAAATGCTTCAGTCCAAAAAATGTATTTGAACACAACTTGTGTGTGTTTATCGAGGTCCATATTTTACTGTACAGTATGACATGGTTCATGGTCCGTGGTTTACCAGTTATGCAGAAGCCATCAAAAGTAAACATAACTACATGGGCTATAGCCAAAAAATATTGATGTACATTTCATTTGTCAAACGTATGGCATTTTAATCAAAACCGTTAGTCATTTTCAAGAAAATCAAAATCTTGGAAACATGTTCCATGTAAAGGGAAGTTTAGAGCAGAAGAATTTCTTTCAAAAACTTCGTGTCACATCCTTCATAGACATTACACTTAAATACTACCTTTGGTTTCTAACCGACTTTTCATTTCTGAGTTATGCTGTCCACAGACTGACAGACACAGACACACACACGCGTGGACCTGGATCTTTTTCTAAAAATGTTTTTATTCATTTTTTTTTTTTTAATTCAGAGAGCCTCAAAACATATATTTCTGGTGAAATCTCGACATCGAGCTTTTGGGTGGAATATAATACTTCGTCTACTTTACTATGCGTAGTAGAGAAATTAAAAATGGCACATCTGAGAATCGTATCCCCTTATTACGCCTTAAGGAGGCACTAAGGAAAGCAAGATATATTTCCTGGCTTCCACATAACATATGTATGTTGTTGGCATGCTTGCCAATTAACCGTGAAAGTTAGAAAACAGACGTTACCACGTGACAAAGCGCAGGAGCCGCTGTGATCTCATTTAGCCTTTGACAATTCCATTACCAGTGCAAGAAAAAAGCAAGGCGACAGTCAACTTGACGTGGACAATTTTTAAAAGCAGAGGGGAAGGTAAGAGAGACTAAGTAGCGAATGGTTTTTCTCAACACGATTGGTAGCGATTGGAGGGGAAGACCGTCACTTGTTTCTTATATCACTAAATGGAAATTGGATAGGAAGTATAGGCCCCGCATTACTATGAATATGGACTGACAAAATATTAAATGGAATATTTTAAATCATAAATGCTATCATTATTGCAACAAACATTTTTGCTATTACATGCGGTTCAACTACAAAACTTGGTATTTAAGCTCAGAGTCAGACCCGCTTTTGTGTTGTGGTGGTAGCGTGTGTGCCTTATATTCAAGAGATCCCGAGTTCGAATCTCGATTAGGGTGAGTTAACCGGATAAGGTTTTTTCCGAGGTTACCTTAAAGTAACTTAACTTTACGGGTAACTTAACTTACGGCTCTGTGGACCTCGGGCTCATTTGAGCCTCATTTCACACATTTCATTCATACGTCGTCCAATATGACACTACAAAAAAGTTGGCTTTCAAAGGTGCAATACGAAGAATAAAAACAATTTTCATTCCCATTACAGACAACCCTTTATATGAACAAAGATGGATAATTTTCGCTATCTCAAAAATGGCTCCAAAGAGCTTGATTAAACTACCACATGTTTAAGATATTTTCATGACAAATGAAGTTTACATATGTCTTTAATTTTCTGGGAATATCCTCTGTAGCTCTCTTCAGTGTGGATGACTTTCGCATTAACTGGTAAAACGTAAGAAATAGATAAAATCTTACTATACAAAAAATGTAGGTACAGATTATGCCAAATTCGTTTTATTGCGCATTTAACCATATTCCTTGTTATTGGTTTGAATTTTCAAATGCTTATACTTTTCTCAAAGGGTAAAAGGCTTGTTGTTTTTTTCCTGCACTTGCATAGAGAACGGCATATCCAAGCAAACACTAAGGCGCGAAACCTTATGCAGTCAAATGCGATGCAGATTAATTCGACACGGAGAGAAAATGACGTACCGCGCATCCTCGTATATATGTAGATGCGCATTAGCACACGCCTGCAGCTGTGTACATGCGCGAGTAGCAACAGTAGAAGCTATGTGCCCTAAACTTTTACATTATTATAAATGGTTAATTATTTCACTAAATGTTCATCTAACATTGTGTGAACAATGTCTTAATGCTTTTCAACCAGATTAAGATTAACACCAACAGTAAACATCATTGCCATAAACAATTGTTCCAAAGGCAGAGTCGCCAATATGAGTGACTAAAAACACGGAACATTAAAAACAAGTTGCAAATGTAAGATTAACCACCCATACAGGATGGAAGTGAAATTATCCGCCAACTTTAACAGCAAATTTCTCATGTTGTGAATAACGAGAAAGTCGAATACCAAAATGCTGAAAAGTTTATAGTTTTCCAGAAATAAATATTTTTATCAAAAAAATTATCATCACCTGGCTGAATTATTATTGACTGAAGGTTCTAGATTTATGGCTATATTCATAGAAAATTGAATTCCTTTGGCGTATTTCAATAGATTCAACGGTTTTTGTGTAAATTAAATTTAAAAGAACCCACAATTTGTTGTCTTTTTGTTGCAATAAATTGTGGGTTTTTTAAATTTTATTTTATTGAAATACGCCAAAGAAAAAAGTTGTTGTTTATTCAATTTTCTATGAATATAGCCATAAATCAAGAACCTTCAGTCAATAATTCAGCCAGATGATGATAAATTTTTTGACACAAATGTTTTTTTCTAAAAAACTGTAAACTTTTCAACATTTTGGTATTAGACATTCTTGTTATTCACATCATAAGAAATTTGGTGTTAAAGTCTGGCGGATCATTTCACTTGCATCCTGTATATGTAATTTTTCAGTCTCACTTTACCCTTCCTAAGTACCCCATATTCTTTTGGTTGTTTGTCTACACACATTTTAAGATTTGTATGCAAAAGTTGAATTACTGGTAGTGATTGGGCCGGCTGTAAAACGTGGCAGAATCATGCGCTTCGACCTGAGCTACCAATGTTGCCTTGGAAACGTATAATTCGTTTTTCAGTTACATGAGGTTGGTAAATGTTACATGCGATACTTGATGCATATCCCCTTCTGAAAGAAAGTACGAAACCACCTAAGGGGAAAAGCTGCACGAAATATTGAAGGGCAAATGAAACACAATGGAGTGACAATGTAAATACATTTAGCCCCTATAGAAATAAGCAGCTCTTTTGTCCTCTCGTTGAACTTGATGGGATTGGTAAAGGAATCTCGTTAGTCCCTAGGGAGTCAAGATTTATGTAAACATCGCCGCTGTACCATACAATGTGCCTATCGATTGAAATCAACTTTGTCCCCTTCTTCTTTATTCCTCTTTTACCTTTTTCCCTACTTGGCATCCTTCCTAGCCCTCCACATCCTGTTCACAATGCGTTTCCATTATCCTCTTGTTTTTCGTCTCTTTTTGGTCTCTCATTCAGTTTCTAACAGAAATGTATTATTTAACTTATAGTTACGCCTGTTTCAAAGAAATTGCATTTTTATATGTAAATTATTTAAGTGGGGAATTTTAAAGACCCTGGTTTGGTGTCCACCGAGAAGTTGGCTCCGCAGTAATGTGTGAGGCTCACATCAGAAGGCCCCAGGTTCGATTCTCGTCTACCGTCCCCTCTGAACTTGTTTTTCGTGAATTTCCCTGGAAGTAGCAGAGTGCTGCGGTGGTTTTTCAACAGTCACGATGTCCTTTTTAATCATTCCCTCTCACACTGTTTCATTCTCATGTTTCAGGCGTATCTCTACGTCTTTTGGTGTATAGCGGTGCCAGACTCCAAGGAAAGAGTATTATGCGTGGACACCAGAGGTCAGTTTGAATGAGGAGTTGTTCAGTCCTCTCTCTGAACAGCTCCAGATGATTTTTAGAGCCAAGCACCAAGCTTTGTGCAATAATGATTAAAACAGCATTAATGAGAAGTAAAAATTGGCTGCAATGAAACTTGTATTGATGTAGTTAAAATGAATAAGTAAAAATTTGGTCGTCTCCTTTTCCAGGCATCGCGTGGAGATTTTCTTCCGCTGGGAGACCTAGTTCGGTGTGCATTCAGCCTTGTGGCCCCTGAGGAATCAAGTGAGGTGCTATTTGATTGAAAAGTAGCAGCCCCTGATCGAGAAGATCACATAGTGGCCGGGAGGGACCGGGACGCTCACCACGTCCCACCTTCAGTGCTACACCACACTCATGACGCCTGTGGTGGCAGAGGTGGGGGACGCAGTGGTCGGGTGGTAGGCGTTGTGCCACGGGGTTTACGGCTAGGTAAAATTTTAAAGAGTTGCACTGAGCAGATTCCATTAAAAAGGTACACAAAATAAATGTCATTAAAAGCATTAACAACTCTATGTCGAATAGTAACAAGAAAAAGTCTGTTGTGTTTCATTCACATGACTTTCTCTGCTCTTGTACTAACCATTCTCACAAACACCCATTGCTCTATCTTCTTCATGTCAATTGAGACAAACATTTACAGAAATTATCATATTGCAAATTTTCTTGTTAAGTGTAAGGGGAATATGGGAATACACTAGGCATGAAGTGATGGTCAAATATTTTAAACCTCGTCAGTATGTGATGGTTTTGAAATTCCATTGTTTCCATGGCCAAGGAATAAACAAATGAATAAATACCCCCATAGTTATCAGAAATGTTTAGGTATTCCAAAACTTAGACAAATAAAACATATTTCGAAATGGTTCAGTACATAAAAAATGCATTTAATCAAATGTGTGTCTAAACCAGATCTAAATTTTGTATAGTAAGAGTTTGTCTATTTCTTACGGTTTACCAGATATGCATAAGCCATCCAGACTGCAAAGAACTTCTGAGGACATTTCCAGAAAAGTCTGGACGTACCTTTCATTTGTAATAAAATATTTTAAACATATAGTATTTTAATCAAAATCATTAGTCATTTTTAAGAAAAACAACAGATTAAGGGGGTTTCAAGAAAAGTTCCCCGTGAAATATGGATACCGAATATTTGGGTGAAATACAATACGTATTTTACTTATTATACGTAGTAGAGAAAGTAAAAATTATGAACCACTATCAGATCATACTATTTGTGCATATTTGCATAACTGGCTGTAATAGTTTAAGATGCAGACAATTACCTATGCCTCTGCATTCTGATTTATTTCTCTACTGGATGAAGTCAATATATTCCACCAATCAACTGATGCTAAGATGGAGAAAGTTTGTAGCAGTTGATGCCAACAATATGGCAATCAAACATGGCGTGATATCTGGATAGCACTGAATGTGAACATATCCTATTTCAGATAAAGCTGAATTTTATTTCGAATTGCAAACGAACCGCTTTCTTCTCCACCCTTATGCACGCATTAAAATAAAGATGTTATTAACTTAGAATACGAATGCATTTTAAGATACGTATCGGATTGATATGAAGCATCGCATAAAGGAGTCGATAGAATTATGGGGTTCTCTTAGAGGGTTAGGGTGCCTACGTTGCAGTACTACATCTTAGCAACTTCGACCTCATTTATGGTTATCGCAAAAATATTATTACTACTATTATTGTTGTTGTTGTTGTTAATCCATCACATGCAAACACTAATAAAAACAAAAGTACATCATATTGCAACTAAATTGCCTTCACAATAAACTCGTAGATAATCTTTTAAATTTTTAAGTGTCTTCTTAAATTACGAAACGTATAATGCGTATTATGAATAACATTTTGAGGAAGTCTGTTTTCCGTAGATACACCGGAATAAAGGCATATTAAGTCGAGACCAGTTCTCATGTATGAAAGTGAAATGTGGACCACACGACAAATTGACGAACATCGCATAACCGCCAACTAACTGAAAAATTTAAGAAGAACAGCAGATGCACTAAATCAGATAAGAAAAGGATTTAGACGTTGTGAAAATACTGAAATTGACCCTTTCATAAAAGCAATTCACAATTGCTGTCGAAGTTGCAGGTCCCATGTAGTGAGAATATCTGCAACAAGAATGCCATGCCAAATACTGAACTACCATTCACTAACGAAAAATCTTTGAGTCGTCCGATAAAGACCGTAACAGGACACTAGGTCTATGGCAGGAAGATTTTATTATTTATTAATATTACTATTTTTATTGTTGTTATTAATAATATTAATATATTATACAATAATGTATCACGGGTTAACCAAACGGGAGACTCGGGTTCGACTCTCGGTACCGGCGTGGGGATTTTCTCCCGCTGGGAGACCTGGTTCGGGGTACACTCAGCCTTGTTAGATCCCTGAGAGCCCAATTGAAGAGCTACTCGATTGAGAAGTAGCGGCCGCTGGTTAGAAGGAACCGGGGCGCTGACCACGTCCCCCTCCAGCACTGCACCCCACTTTTCATGTCGTGGTGGGTAGAGGTGCAAGACGCAGGGGCCAGGCAGTAGACCATAACCTGAAAAGCGCTGTTGCGCCCCGGGGTTAGCTTTCAGTTCATCACGGAATATTGCATTAATATTCGTGATATGAAAATTATAATATTACACAAACTGTACAATTAATAACCAGAAACAGCAGTCGATTACATCGATGCATGAGTAACAATCAAACCTAAATGTTATCACAGCAAATACGCGGTGACAGGTTGGCAATACCATAACACTTTTAAACAAAACAACTGAAAGAAAAGCAAGTAGGTACTCCGACCTTGATATAGTCATTGGGGTTGCCTATTCGATCACATCACATAGTTTTTCGCTTATTTGATTGAGTATATAGTAATTAACAATGCTATGTCAAAATTTTGTTTTTGGAAGTTAAACAGCATAAGCGATGGGGTCCCACACCACAGCCCTAAAAAGCTGTAGAGAGGGGAGGGGATTTCCCTAAGTTACGCGTATTGTGACATCAAAACTAGAGTCTAGCTCTCCCCTCATTTCCGTCCTGATTTTTACAGCCACATCTCCCCCGATCTTATATTTTTTATGTCTCCACCAAACACAGGACGATCGCGCTTCACGCTTCAGACCAAATATTCGCTTTGCATAATATTCTCTTCGGTTTTTATTATCCATCCGAAGTGTTCTCCCAGTAGACCACGGTAAGAGTCCGGGCTGTACGGAAGATGATATATTAGGTTCTTAAAAACGTAATTATGATGCGCCTCCCGCTACAGTCGTTACTCGCAGCGCGCCTGGTGAGAACTGTCAGAAGCAATAAAGAATGGCGAAAGGAATGGGAGATATCGCGCATCTTGAAAATTAGCCGCTAGCTTCGAAATGTTGCCAATTACTGCAAACAACTGCTATCTAGAGACAATATTAATTCCTATAAAACTGACTGTAGTTATTTAAATTAAATTATACATGCACAGGTCAGCAGACATTGTTCACCTTTATAATACGGAATCGAGAGGAGGTCGTGGGTTCGATCCTCTTGGCCGACCTTCCAGACTCGTGGTTTTCCTTTTTCTTTTTGGGGGGAGGTGTTTATCCGGGGCGCCAAACGAATGCTGGAAAAGTTCTTCACATCCGCTGAATTTTTATCTCTCCACTTCATCTTCATTTCCGTTTCACTTGAGTCTTTATCCGCTTGGTCCTTTCAGGGTTGACCTGCAGGTGTCTCGGGTGCTACATGCCGGGAAGTTTGCGCACTTAAACCTCCGTACTCCGGAGGTGTGGTTACCAGCTTCCTTTCCAGAGAGATTCAATCTGTAACCGTAGGGACCCTGCCCTTTGCTATATTGAGACTCCTAGATCGACCACTCACTATCTTACGCCTTCCTCCCAGGGCGTCCCCCCCCCCCCCTCAGGAGATACAGGTACAAAAGGCCACATGCGCGCGGTGCCTAAGTCTACGCCTATGCACATTGTCTAAACTTATAATTAGACCTGGGAATTTAGGTTCTAAAAACTTAAGTTTTGGCGCCTAATTAGGCACTTACAACACCTTGTTTAGCCTCTATAGGTTGCAAAATAGGCTCTAAAACTACTTTGAAAACCAATGTCAAAGCAATTCAAACATTTTTATAATAGTTTACTAAAATGTTATGAGTTATAGAATGCATGCATAAAAATCAATAAAATAGGCACTTTAATAATCAAATCTCTTTCGTATTAAGCTGTGCTAAAAATACAAAATCAATTACAAAATAGATTATTTTCAACCCAGCAATGTTATTAGCTTTTGGTTTAAAATAAATTAAAATTAAGATTTAATTTATTCTTCTTAGTAAGGCACTACAACTTTACAAAAGTTTTGGCCTTCTCAACAATTTATTTTTTAAGACTTAAGATTTAATTTATTGCCATAAAATAGGTCAAAATAGTCTCCAACGTAGCAGAATGCCTATCAATGTTTTATAGATATCTGTCAGGAAGAAAATGGATTTTAACCTAAAGAATCGCGGTCTACTTATAATACACGTGTTTTATACGTTGGTTCAACATTTGTAGTCTTGGTTCAAAATGCATCTACTTTTTAAAATTGAGCTATGTTCCTCTGTAACTGCTTCAGTTTAGGCTTCAAAAAGCTTTAAACTTAGAAATATATTGTTCTGCCTAAAATTTTAATTTCTGTGCATCAAGATTAAAGATATATTTTAGATACATTTTACAATAAAAAAGCAGGGAAATTGTATTTTTATGTCTGCGAACATATGTAGCAAATTTCGTTAGTGCAGTGCAAAAACTACGTGCCCAAGGAACATTTTAAGGGAAGAAAAATGCACAAAATATCAATTACGAGAAAATAGTGCTAAAATCTTTGAATGTATAGCTCACATGAAAATCCACGCGATATTTAAACATGCAGTAGAAAAATGGCGTCTGAATACAAATTATACTTTTGTTTTGCCGTTCACAAATGTATCAATTATTTTATAGAATTAAAAGCGAAAAACGTGTTGCTTCTTACTTGATTTTCATGAAATTTCAGCCCTTAAACGTTAAGTCATGTCGGACGTTGGATAAAATGCGTGAAGTGATGAGCCCGGAGTCCATAGAGCTTAGAGTCATTCATCTTTCAGGATTAGCGAGAGTACAGGAAAAATTTTGTTGTTTAACGACGCTGCCAATTGCCAGGATCATATCAGCATCTCCGGTGTGCCGGAATTTCATCCCACAGTTTTTTTACAAGTCAGTAAATCTAGTGACATGTAGCTGTGGTTTCTAAGTACACTTAAAAACCATCGGTCTGGGCTGGATTTGAACCCACAACCTTGGCTATCGTCTAACCAATTGAACCACTCAGACCGACTTTTTCCAGAGATTTGAACTCAGAACCTTTTCTATGTAAGAAACACACGCTACCTCTACACCACAGAGATGGGCTATACATTGTTGTTGCGAATGTGCAACGCTATAAAACATAGAATTGCCGGCCCTCGTAGCCATGATCGCTAGAGCATATGTCTTTGGCACTCCGCCGCGCAGAGGGTCTCGGGTTCGAGTCCCAGTTTTGGTAAGGGTGTTTGCGTGTATCGTGTATACGGCAAAAACAGGCAAAATTAGATATACGTCGACCACAATATTATTGGACCTTGGAGTGAGAGCGCTTCGGTCTGCAGGGATTTGGGGAGGGAAGGAAGGACAGTATAATTATACCTCTTTACTGTGATGTCACGTGCTTCCGATAACGATCACGGAAGACCAAGTGGTTGAATTTAACAGAAAAACACTGAAAAATAAAGCGGAAACAAGGGGAAAGAAAAGACTTCTTTAGGAAATCTCAAAGAAACAAATAAAATGATGTATGAGCAAAAGATGGGTGTCAGTCATCAAGACTAAGCGAAACTGTCATACTGTCTTCTTTCTGCGGATATCTCCTGTCGTTTTATGGCTGCATTTAGTACTCCTTCCTCCCAAGAAGAATTTAAGGGGTCTCTTTACAGGGCAGCTGTAATGACGCTGAAAATTGGATCTGCAAGTTAGTTCAATCACCATAAAAACGCTACCTAATTTCAGCTCCTCTTCTTTTATATTCTTTTTGTTATCTCATATTCAAACAATCTTAACGTTCTTCCGCGTTTTATTCTTTAAATAAGGAAAAAATATAACGCATACCGTGACATCAAAGTCACAAAAATGCCTCTTCCCTTAAAAAGCGATAAAACACAAAGCCCGGTCGGTCCCTTGTGGAGTTGAGACATTATCCTGTAATATAAGTACCCTTATAAAACATGAGAATCTTCACCCTAAGGGGGTTTATGTAGTCACTGGGGAGAGGGACAGTGAGGTCATTTCAGGTTATACAGTGTCTATCAAGAAGATCAGAGGTATTGTCTGTCAGGGATGTAAAACATACAAAGTTTATCTAGCTACTTAAATAAAAACCTGATGTGCTCCACTCACATGACTTTCTCTACTTTTATACCCAACACTTATTCCTCTATCTACTTCATGTTAATCGAGATAAACATTTGTATAAATTATTGCTAGGTCCAAGGGGAATACAACAGGCTTTAAGTGATAGTCAGATATTTAAAAGCTGGTCGCTATGTGATGTCTTTAACACTTCATTCTCTTTGCATAGCCGAGTGATAAACAGTTAACAGATCTACCGTTTGAGAAAAGTGTGGGCATCGGAAAATTTGCAAAAAATGATCAGGAATACCTCACATATCTACAAAAAATACATTAAACATAAATTGTGTCTTATAACGAGAACTACATTTTTTGTGCAGTAAGATTTTGTCTATCTCTCACGGTTTACTAGTTATGGCCAGCTGTAAATACAGTGCTGAGGTTTGTCACCAGTATTGGCTTGGGTAAGCAAGTTTAACTTGTATTTTACTTCGCAGTTGTTTTTTTAGCCTTTTAGGATGTTTTATCTCGTTTTAACTGCTCACTGTTTTACATCAGTTTTTACGTTTTCACTGTTTTTACTTTTAACTGTTTTAACTTATCCGTTTTAACTCTGAGTGTTAAACTTTTTCCCTGTTTTTATCTTTTTTTTATTTCGGGCCCTAATGACCTAGCTGTCGATGGGCCTTTAAACCCTGATAACTCACTCACTACAGATACAAAGTTTGGAATTTAACCAACTTTTCGATTTTGAGTCATGCTCCTTACAGACACGTGAATACACCGACACATGGCCCTTTTTGTGTGTGTGTTTTTTTAGGAGTCTCAAAACATGTATTTCCGGTTGAAATCTTGATATCGAATTTATGGGTGGAGTAGTATACTTGTTGGTGTGTTGTATTCACATTACATTCTCTACTCTCTCTTCTACAAACTATTTTACCGCTTGGCAAAGCTGTGAAGCGTATCGTTTACGCGAGCATATCGCACAAACAAGGCGAGACAGTGTATGTACACTGTTCAGAGGCAGCCATATATTCAGGACAACAACGTCTCATATATCGGCAGGCGGCGAGATCATCTATTTGTGTTTAATCACTGACTATATGACAAGTTACTACTATTAACCCTGCTCTAGCAAACAAGATAAGAAGCGATCGTAGCGCTCGACTACCAAGGTCAATACGCCTCATCACTTTACTAAGTAGTACAAAACTTTTTCTTCTATCTAGTTCTACTTTATTACACATTTACGTACACATTTTGTTGTAACGATACAGAAAGCTAACGCGATTGTCAGATTTTTAAAAAACGGATCACTATGTGATCGTTTTGAAATTCCATGCTCTTTGCAAGACCACGAGAAGAAACCGAATAGTGACTTACCACTTCAAAAAATACTTACCACAAATTTCGCATGCCTTTTTCTACCCGCTATCGTTTATTTTTATACATCTGCACACTATTTTTGCTTATTTTTCTGTTTCATGATAATCGAGGTAATTCTTTGCAGAAATAGTTACTTTGTACATATCGTTTAGGTACAAGGAGCACAGAGTAAACCAAAGAGTCAAACGTTTAAATTTGAGTCGTTATTTACTTGGCCTTAAAGCTCCATACTCCTTCCACGACATCGCGAGAAACAACTGAATAACAAAAATTATTTTGAAAATAGTAAGTAACAAACAAATTTAAACCAGTTTTGCAAGTGATCGACACCACAAAAATTTACTGAACATAAACTGCATGTTAAAAGGAGATCTACCTCTCTTTCTTTAAGTATTCCATGCATACCCACCTTTAACCTCAATGGTCAAATCGACGTTTTTCTTTTCGAGCACATTTCTTATAGGCAGTGGTGTTAACTCTTATACAGTGGGTTTTGGGTCTTTGGCTTTCCAGTAAGTCAAATCATACACACTCATACTTTCAGATTCTGGAGGATAGGGAATAATCTTGGCTAGAGAAACATTTCCACTCGGCAGCCGTGAATCAAACCCGGGACTCCTCGCACAGCAATTAGGTACTCTTAGGGGCTAACACTCTGCATTTTTGTAGTAGTAAGTTTTTGTCTGTATGTTAAGGTTTACCAGTTATATAAAATTATGCAAAAATCGATTTATTTTGGGCAGTGTCTAACGCCCACTTTCACCCATACGTCACCGCAGGCGGTGATACTGATGATACATGGAATGAAGATGGAGCACAGGTGTAATAAGATAGAGGAAACTGGAGAACTAGAAGGAAACCCGCCCCAGCGCCACTTTGCCCATCAAAAACACCTCATGCGGTCGCCTGGGATCGAACCCGGACCGATTTGGCGAGAGGCGAATTGTCTAACCTCTCGGCCACGGCGCGGCCTACTTTATTTCCTCTACCCTCTAATACCTATATCAAAATGTGTAATGAAACGATATAAACACAAACCATATTAGTGTAACACATAAGATATGTTTATCAAACAACCCGTTTAAAGAATGTGACTTCTAGCTTCAGAACAGCCGGTTTTACACCTTGAAACAAATCACTTATCAAAATAGTATAAATTTGCAGAAAGGACTTGGTTGCAGACTCATTATACCTCACAGATGAAGGAGGGAACAAAAACAAGATAAGGAAGAAAAAGAAGAAGATTATTTAAACGAGAAAGTTGTGTTTGAGGAACAAAGACCCTGATATTGACAAGTTCACTTCAAGTTTCGTGGGCAACGAACCGCAAGAACAAACAGATTTAAGCTTGAGGCTGTTTAAGTAATCACCTTGATTCACGACTAATTACTTGGTGCAGAAAGTTCTTGAATGGGTTTCTCACCAGAATGGTTGCTTAGCGACCAAGCAGCTTCACGTTTGATTGCACTTGTTTGGCTTTGAACTCAGTCACAGGCTCTGCTCGAGGATACGGTAAACATCGGATAATGTAATGGGGAACGTCCAATTCAACACGATGCATACTTAACAACATGTCTGTCATATGGTGCTTCTTGATGTCACACGCCCTTACTTACGTCAAATAAATTGTTAACGGCGCTGTGAATTGTCAGTACCACATCAGCGCCATCTGTGTGCCAGAATTTGTCCCGCAGTTCTTATGCTTGCCAGTAAATCTACTGCTATGGGTCCGTCCCTCTTGGATACTTGGTAGTGTCACAATAGCAATTTCTATGCAGAATCTCAATGAAATGCGTGTTAGTGTTTCTTAAAAACGATACTATCACAACAAAACTTTTACAGCTTATAAAACAGTTTCTTCTGATTCAGAAATATATAAAAATATCGTAAGTAAAGTTAATAATCTTTACTCTATTCATATCCCAATGAACAAAAACATTTTCAAGATTTTTCACACATTTTCTTCTTTAGTTGCACCTTTCTCCTAAACAGTTAAAGTGACACATTTCAAATTTTTTAGTCACTTTACAATCATATTATTCAACTAAGCTGGTGAACGATTAAGACATTTTAATCAATAATGCAAATTTAGAAATCACCTATGCACTCTTTATTTTTAATATTTATGTATGAAAACATTTTTTGACGAATTTCATGTAACTGTAAAATAGAAAGCTTTCACCGGCTATTTAGAGCTTACATTCAGCATATGCTCAAAAAATCAAAACTATTATAGTTTTTTGAAAAGCGTACCTAGAGCAAGTTACAGTAAATAGCAAAAGAAGATAATGTTGTACAGTGTAAAAGGGGCGTGACAGCCTAGCCGTCATATTTAAAAGTACATTTTTATTTCCGTTTAAGTGCACTTAATTGCCGCTAACACACAAAAACTTTATATGGGCATGTTCTGCAAACTATGTAGATTCATATTACGCAATATGAATCACCACGTTATCCATAATCACCACCAAGTGACCTAAACACACTTAAAATCCGTCCGGGTTTGAACTCCTTAAACAGAGAAAAGCGCAAAAGCAGGTGGAAAGAAGCAAACAGCCATAGAAAACATACGATATGCTCAAATCCTTGGTGTTAACTTTGCTGTGACAGTTTGTTAATGCTCTTTTGCAAAGAGCTCTAAATTCCAATACACATACTTGACACTGCTTGGAGTTAATCTGCAACCTTTAAACGCTTATACGTGATCAAACTTGTTTTTCATTTTAAGAGTTCTCAAGTGTTCCTATATATTTGACAAGATTGGACAAGACTTGACAAGACCTGACCAGAGTTGACAGCAACAAAATGTGTATTTACAAGTTGAATTTTTGCAAAACTGGGCACATTCAGAACACATTAATAATTTACAAGTAATATAATACGAATTATATTTATTTAAATTGCAAAAATTTGACCAGAAAATATTAATATAAAAAATAACCTAAAATATGCATTTAGAATAACGTAGTTGGACTACTGAGCACGCCAACTGAGCAAAACGAAACCCAAGAACTACATGCATTTCGATCTTCTCTTGTTATAATAGAAAACCATTTAATCTAAAATAAATCTCACTTAATTTTTGACATGAACACTTTCTTCTGGAAAAATACATTAATTATTAAAAACACAATTATTGTTAACAATATAGTAGTCAAATTCAAATGGAGTACTATTTTAATGTTTAATTGATTGTAATGTGTAATAAATTGTCTTCAGCAATCTATGGAATACGGTGGCAACACTTCACTAAACAAAATAATGTCCTGGTGATAATTGGTACGAAACAAAAGAATGACCTAATGATAATTCGTATATGATAATTAATTTAACGCCTCTATGTATGAAAGAGTCACGTAAAAGCAATTTACCCTTAGCGTCATTCTATATCAATTCTCAGAGGAATATTCTTTAAATAACTTGTATAGCGCTTTCGTGTATTGTGGAAGGAACCATATAACGTTTAAGGAATATACTAGAAATAACAGGAATTTATAGGTTAACTGCACTGTATATGAGTACATTAGGAATAGGAATAGGAGAGATACGGAGGGGTTCGACACTGAAGCCTGAGGCTTAATGTATCTATGTCCCCAAGAGGGCACTCCTGGAAGGAAGGATGAGATGAGATGAGAGGAGACACCGGGCGGCCAGATCCAGACTAGTGGTACAGATATTGACAGAGGTCCCTAAGGTTTACCACTTCTACCGAATCCTCGAGGCTCTTAAGTCTTCCGGGATCCTACAGGGGGACCCCGGCGGGATCCAACGCCCCCTACCCAGACTGTGAGGCACTGAAAGAGTTCATGTACGCATATCATCCCTGCTGCACCCAAAGTCTTCGCTGACACTTGCGGCCCTGAAAGAACCAACGGGATGAACGATTAATGAAATGATCAATGAAGTGAAATGGAACGACAGGAAATTTGGTGGATGTAATTATTCTTTCCAGCATTCACCAAACGACCCGGGAAAACTCCGAAAAAGCCCATGGATCAGGAAAATCGGCCACGGGAATCGAACCCACTGCCTCCCGTGCGAGTCTCACACGTTACCCGAAGCCATCTCAATCGGTTAAGAGTGCCTTAATGTATTATTGGACGTTTCACAAATCTGGCTGTAAGTTTTTTTCATATGCCCTTGCGGTAATCTACAGAACCCACAAGTACAGAAACAGCCAAGTCCTTTTATAACCTAATCAGTTCGACAACAACCCTTGCGCATTTTTGTTTACTTCTTGTTTTCAGCCTTCTGCAGATTTTGTGACGCGCTGTAAGTACTCGCAGTTCATTAACCCAAAGCCACTAAATCATTGCTAAAACCTTACTGCTTAGAGCATGTTCTTATTTGCTTTCAATAATTTCAAACACTTTTATGCTCGACCATGCCAAAATGTAGGGCTTATATGCCACAGTAATGGACCTTACTATTTTCACCTGTTCATAACGGCACTGTTAATCCACCAACCAAAGATACATTCGTTCATAAGGACACCGCTAACCACCAATCAAAAGATTAGCATGTAGCAATCAATACCTCGCTGTCCATCCACGTTCCCACCCAGCTGAATGCGAAACTATCGATTCCCATATATGAACTGTATGTAAATAATATTCTAATAATTCAATTTGTGTCGTTTTTGAAAGTTTACTTTATATATATATGCACAATCGAATAACAAATGCATGATTAAAGTGTCCGACACCAGCATAAATAGTCGTATGAAACTTGAGTATTATAATAATTCCTAAACCTTTGGAATAGAGAGGGAAAGTTTTGGTCTACAAACCGCTAGTAGTCATAAGTAGGCAGTTTTTGTACATCCAAGGTATGTGGTCCCTTTCCCGAGTTTGAGAGATGGAATTAAGACTGAAAAATTCAATGCATAGCCAGATTTGAACCACAGATCTACCGCTTCACGAGCGGCTGCTATAACCACTAAGCTACCATGGCCAACTTGCCAGTATGACAGTAAATTCCCCAACCGATTCGTACCTACCCGTTAAACCCAAAGGGAATCTCACATCACAGATAAATACCCCAAGGGCGACTTACATCGTGAGTACTTTATGTCCCGGGTTTATGTAACCTTTAGATGGCAATTATTTGTTATGCCAACCAACTGCTGGTATTTCTATACACACAAGTCGGCTAACAAGATACAAGATGGGAGTTGTTTATGTCATTTTTTTTATTTGAGCTGCTTTTTCTGTGAATGAACTTTTTTGACATAAATGACCTATTTTCTCAGAAATTATTGCAGATAGCCTAATTAAATTTTAGTATGACAAAAGAATATCCAAAAGCTTTTGTGAATTTACTTTGGTACTAATAACTTGGTTCGTTATTTTTAAAATAATAATTGGTTATAAATTTTAATCAAAGGTAAACATAATTAAGAAAATTGCCATATTCCGTAATAAATAAACTATTGGAGAAAATTAAATCAGTGAATTCAGTAGGTATTGACCTACGTCCTATAAAGTTCATATGATTTGTTATATTTCATTTGATATTTTATTATTAAATATGAGAAACTTCTACAAGGTCTATTTTTAAAACTAATGATGTCAAGCTGTTCTAAACCCCTAAAGTATAACAGTTTTTAATTTAAAGCATATTAAAATACAGAAATATTTCTTAAAATGTTGGGGTCTTTATCTCCATATTTTGACATTCTGGATAAACGTTTCGTCCTGTCTCTAAACAGGATATTAGAGGTATAAGTGCAAATATTTTGATAATTAGTACCTTAACATGTATAGACTTTGATATATTAGTTGTCTTTTCTTTTAGTATAATAGTTTTCTCACTGACCAAGCACATATTTTACCACCTGATGTTTTCTTAAGGTCGTAACTGCGCCGTGAAATGAACAACGCCTCTGAGGTAGACCATCCAGTTTGCTGTATAGCTCAATGAGCGACCAATTGGTCTTCCAGAAAGTATTCGAATTAGTTCCAGGACAGCATTTATTTCACCCACACTGCGTCACGTATTCTGTGGCACGCATACTTAAAGGTACTAACCGCGCTGAAAAAATACTACTCTTATTAAGGAAAATAATAAGTCTGCAAATAAAGCAAATATGGTCCATTATTGTGTCCTCGATCACCAGAACAAATATCTGTATTTACACACCTAATAGGTGGTATACAAGATGGCACTGTTTAGTAACGAAGCTAGATGAAACTTGCCCATAAAGGTCATTTCTAAATCTTCTAACATTCACATCTTCTTACGATACAATATCTGCGATAGATAGTTGTAAAGAAGAAGGGGTTCGGTCCCCAATGTCCCCTGGGCCCACTGCTTGATAGGGCAGGTATAATTACACTTGTAATCCGCGCATTTTTTCGCTCTTTTCGCGTTTTTTGGATACTGTGCCGATCCCTGGCGACTTATAACCCTTCCCCCTCGTTTTTAAAATCCCATTGCCATCATTACGAGCATCATCGCTGGAACAAAAGCTCTGCATCTTGTTGGCAAAGCCACTAGGGACTCTCGCTGCACCAATTTCTACCCTTATTAATTGGACGGGAATAGCGAGGGGGTTAGAGGGGTGGGTGGATATGGAATTAGCGGAAAGGAGTTAATTGGAAGTGCTACGAGGAAGGGTTGGCTTTGTGACGTCACCCACTGGCAGATGCGACAGGTAGCACGACAGTGTCGCAGATGTCTTCACTCCTATAGCGGAAATAAATATGTGGTCTGTACACTGCGGGATTTGCGTCACACGCAAAATAACAAGAGACAGTCACAACGCGGTTTTCATTTAGATAGCGATGTTCTAAAATACCACCCTTTACTTTCTCCATCAGAGATAAATTGGTTTATTAAAATAGTAGAGGTCGTTGAAAAAATTAACATTTCAATATCCATTACAATTGTTTAATATTATATTGTTGGACTAAATTTTTCTTCAACTGTTCTAATATCATTAATTGATTGAATGCCATTACTATTTTGAGTTTTATTGTATAATATATTTTATATTAAACATAGACTTAAGTCACAATCACTCAGATTATATACTATTTACATGGATAACTATTTGTAAAAATAATTTCAGAAGAGTGATTAGAGAAAGTAACGTGAATGCAACACATGAGATTTTTTAATTTCTCTTCTACATAGGTAGAGTAGGTAGATGAAGTTTTGTATTCCACCCAAAAATTCGATGTCTAGATTTTATCAGAAATACATGCGCCTCCCCCCCCCCCCAATCCAAAAAAACATTTTTAGATGAATGTCCGCGCGCCTGCCTGTGTGTGTGTGTGTGTGTGTGTGTGTGTGCGTGCGCGCGCGCGCGCGCGTGCATAAGTCGAGGCCAAAACGTCGGTTAAAAATCAAAGTTGGTATTTAAGTTTGATCTTTAAAGGATGTGACATGAAGATTTGAAGAAAACTCCTCCGCTTTAACCCACCCTTTATATGGAAAAATTTTCGAAAATTTTGATTTTCTGAAAATGGCTCTCACGATATTGATTAAAATGTCATATGTTTAAGATACTGTTATGGCAAATGAAATGTATATTTTGAATTTTCTGCTATAGCCGACGTAGCCCTGCCTAATCTTGATGACTTTTGCATAACTGTTAAGCCGTAAGAGATAGACCAAATCTTACTATACAAAAATGTAGATCTTGGTAAAGCGTTTAATTTATGTCCGAATAAATGTTTTGTGGAGTGAACCATTTCGGAGGTATTCCTTGTTATTTTTGTGAGTTTTACAATGTTTATACTTTTCTCAAATTGAAGGTCATTATTAAGTTTTTTATGCCTTAGCCCTGCAAAGAGAAGGGAATTTCAAAGCCTTCATATAGTTTTACAAGATTTGTGGAACCTAAGGGGTAGTGGCCCCAAGGATACACAACGTGTTGACAGTTGACAGGTCAACTAAGGGAGTAAACCCTAATAGAAAATCATTGGCCCCCAGGATCGCTACCAACTTGTTATGAAAGTTACAGAAAGCGTAGTCGGAATGATACAATAGACAGACTTGGAATGGTATATACAGGGAAGCCAAGGTTCTACAAAAACTGTAGTGCTATGGTGCGGTAGAAGTAGTTTAAAAGATTTGACTATCGCTCAAGGCCTACTGTATTCCCATATACCGCTTGCACCTACAAGAAAATTAATAACATAATTTCTGCAGATGTTTATCTCGACTAGCATGAATATATAGGAATAAAAGTTTGCAAGAATAGTACAAGAGTAGAGAAAGTATGTGAATGTGACAGATTTTTACTTTCTCTACTAGCAAGTAGGTGAAGTATTTTATTCCACGTCGAGGTTTCACCGGAAATATGTTTTGAGATCCCTGAATCCAAAAAAAAACACTTTTAGAAAAAGGTTCGAGTGTGTTAGTATGTGTGTGTCTCTGTCTCTGTGATTTGTGTCTGTGAACAGCATAACTCAAAAACGAAAAGTCGGTTAAAAACCAAAGTTGGTATTTAAGTTTAATGTTCTTCAAGGATGTGACACGAAGATTTTGAAGAAAACAGCCCCACCCTAAACTACCCTCTACATGGAAAATTTTTCATACATTTTGCTTTCTTGAAAATGGTTCTAACGATTTTGATTAAAATGTCATATGTTTGAGATATGTTTATGACAAATGAAATTTATATATTGAATTTTCTGGTTATAGCCCCTGTAGTCGTATTTACTCTGGACGACTTTTGCATAACTGGTAAACCGTTAGAGATAGACCAAATCATAATTTACAAAAAATGTAGATCTTGCTAAAATACACAATTTATGTCTGAATAAATTTTCTTGTAGAGTGAACCATTTCGGAGATATTCCTTGTTATGTGTGTGAGTTTCGGAAAGCTTGAAACTTTCGTGAAATGGAACATTTTGCATGCTAAGTGTGCAAAGAGAACGGAATCTCAAAGCTTTAAAAGATTTGACTATCGCTCAAAGCCTACTGTATTCTAATATTCCGCTTGCACCAACAAGGAAATAAGCAATAAGATAATTTGTACAAATGTTTATCTTAACTAACACGAAGAATATATAGGAATAAGAGATTGTAAGAATGGTTTGTACAAGAGAAAGTCATGTGAGTGCAACACATCAGATTTTTTACAATTAGTTTTATTTAAAACTTCAGATAAGCAAAATTATATTAAGCTCCTATAGCAATTCCGTTCAGGAACCTCTTTCCGCCCAAAAGTTCCGAGTTGTATGCTATGTTTGCTGTCAGCCCGTATGACTAATGCCAAATGTTTTTATTGCTTTTCGCGACTTCCGTGATGCACGGCATATACATAGTGAGTGACATGTTTTAAGTGATCACATGCACTTCCCTCCCTCCCTCGAAAAGGTCGATCGCGAGCCACTAATTATCGTAATTTGGTGGGACATCTGTGAAAGGACCATACCTGCACATGACGCACGTGTTCCCCACGTGTAACTCACGTGCGGGTACCGGCACGCGGCACTCTTGTCTTGTTAATTAACGTAAGGTTCCTATGATTCACCTGACCGCAACTTGTCATTTGGGGCCCATTTTTGCCCTCTTGTTGCAGAGAACACAAGCTATCGGAATTCAGAAAAGTTATCTGTGACATGTTACCCTGATACCGAAATTAGGGGTCCAATAAATAAATTACCATAATTGTCAATTTATCTAGAAATTATTATTTTGTTGTTTAACGACGCTGTCAATTGCCAGGATCACATCAGCGTCGCCGGTGTGCCGGAATTTTGTCCCGCAGGAGTTCTTTTACATGCCAGTAAATCTACTGCCATGGAGCTGTCGTTTTTAAGCACACTTAAAAACCATCGACCTGGGCCGGGTTTGAACCCGCGACCTTGGGATTAGTTAGCCAGCGTCTAACCAACTGAGCCACCCAGATAGACAATTTATCTAGAGCATTTGAGTATCACGAATTGAATTTATTAAAAGTATTTCACAAATTAAAGGATGATATGGGCTATGAAATGTTATTTAAATGCTGGATTGTATTTACTAACCTCTTAAAACAAAAATCAAACAGGTATACATCAGCGTCCATTGGCACGGTCTACAAGATTTTCACATTAATGCTCCAATGTTTTAAGATGTTGGTAATATCAGCAGTTGAAATATGTGCGCACAAATGAATTGAGCGGTTTCGTGATTTTATAGTCATATTATTAAATAAATTGTGATGTAATTTGATTTTGTAAGTTAGCTATCTCTCCAAGTTTCGTTTGCAGCAGTTATGATGCTTCTTCCTTCCACCGCAAGAGTGCAGTTGTGACTTATGCTTCCTCGTATGGCCACGAGCTCCAAAAGTTGTAAGACGGTGACTAACAGTGAAAAAAGGCACATCTACATGGATAGGTTGGAGAATTGGCTCCTGTCACAGTTGGAGACCGATACTGCCATCTACCAACAGGATGGTGCTTCACCTCATTACCGCTGTAATTGTCGTGACTTCCTGAACCCAGACTTCGAGATCGATGGATAGGTCGTACCGGAATGAAGATAACGCACACGTCATGGCCTCCACGCTCTCCCTTGCGACTTTTTCGTATGGGGTTATGTGATGGATGTAGTTTACACGCCACCACTACCTGCTGATCTACGAGAACTACGGAACCGCATCATCAACGCATTTGGTGAAGTTAACAGGGACATGCTACATCAAGTGTGGGCCGAACTTGATTATCAGTTGATATTTGTAGTGTTCAGTCAAATAATATTGCTATAATATATTTTTGAAACCGCTCAGATCATTTGTGCGCACTCTGTATTTGCTTTAATTTATGTCCTTCAACACAGAATTTGTTAAATTGATTCCAAACATATTTCCTGTTGTACTCTGTGTTCCGAGATTTCCCTCTTCGAATTAATTCATCTATTTCAGCATTAAATGCTTCACCGAACTGAGAGTCAGCCATCCTTAACATTTAAACCCAAGCAGCTATGTAAGCTTTTGGTCGAAATTTGAAATTGCTATGCACACGATTGATTGATTTCAACCAAGTCGGGCATAAGTGGAATAGTCATTTAAAATGGAATTAATATATTAGTAGTTATACTCATAATAATGATCGACAAAAAATTGATAACGAAACCAAGCAAACAGAAACACTAAATACCAATATGTTGAGTAAAGTCACGGTGTATAAAATTTGTCAGACAGGAAAATTAATCTAAATAGACAGGTAATTGGCACCAACTGGATTCCGTAGGCTAATTCGTGGAATTCACCGGAGTAGCTAAGCGAGCGTAATTAGTGCAGTAACGCAAAATTGCTAGATGAACCATACCGCTTTATAGAGAGGTTCTTGGAATATCGGGATGGATTTCTGGGACATTTATACACTAAGTTGGACGGAAAAACAGCCGATTTTGAGACTTACAAAAAAATATAGCATTAGGAGTAGGGGGAAGGGGCGAAAATTATTTAAGACGAAAAGGAAATGTATTAGAAATCGCGTCGGCTTGGCTTGAGTAGAGCTTTACTTCTTCTGTGGTGGTCGAAATCTGAGGGTGTGAAAGAGGTGACATTTGAGATGAAACTTGACATTTATACGGAGCCCAAAATATTCCTGGAAATGACCACACGTGAACAATTGTACGGAGACTAATCTTGTGCTGACGAGTACAGTCCCGGCCTAATACATTTTTTAGAATTTTGACTTGAGAGCTATAAGGGTTGGAATTTGTGGCTGACAGGTAATAGTTTGGGGGTGGCACTCGCTAAGAAGAGTTCATTACTACAGTTGATATCTGACTGTCAAATATAGTTATATTCATATAAATATTCATCTGCTACACAACTTATATTTAAATCGTGAGTGCTTTACATTGTTCTTCAGTGGTGGGCAATATCTCATCTACAAATTAATAAGTGTTCATTAAAATACTCTATATCATGGAAACGTGTCATCCTTCTCAAAATCTAAATCCAGGTATTGCTTTTTCACTCGAGTCAATAGCCAGGCAAAGTTACCAGGTGAGAACTTCTAGATGTCGTGAAGGCATAATATTTACTGTCATCCAACCAAGTCATCGACATCAAGGATCAAGGAGCAGTAAGGTTACTATTCCAACTACCATCACAAAGTATATAGTTTCAACCCCATACGAGGGCGGCGCAACAACTACCCGTGTTAACAATGAAGACGCCAACTTTTTCAAACACAAATTATTTATTTCTCAAGACAGTCCCCTTTTAGGAATATACACTTCTCCCAACGCTTGTGCCATTCTCAACAGTTCCAAAAATAGGAATTGTCAAGCTCTACAGAATACACGCCTGTCTCGACGATAACCTCCTTATTTAATTTAATTTTGTTCCTGCGCACCATTTCTTCATATTTGGGAACAGATGCAATCGCAAGGAGCCAGGTCGGGAGAATATGAGGGATGTGACAGCAATTCATAGCGCAATTCATACAGTTTGGCGGCAACAGCACCGGAGGAATGTGCTGGTGCGTTCTTGTGGTCAAACAGCACTTTCTTCTCCATTAAATGACACCATCTCAAGCCCCAATTTATAATAGGGCCAACAGGGTATTTGCCCACAGTGCCAGTGTTTCAGGAACGGTAGAATTTAAGCTGCTAAAAAAATAGAACAAGAAAATTTGATATACGGTAATAATTTTTTTAAGCTACAGTAATGATTTGATGTCAATAAATGTCAAATTCCATAACATGAAGCAGAACAAAGATGGAAAGTAGGCTCTAATACCAACTAAATTTGAGGACATTTTAAATGAGTTTGCTAAGAAAAAATTAAGGATTTTTTTTGGAACAATTGCTGCTACATGGGGAGATTTCGAAATGCCGTTTTAGGCAATGAAATTGACCTAAAATATTGTCAACCCAAATTTGATTCAAATCAACTTCCTATGCTACTCGCAATTTCTGTAGTTACAGTTCCCTACAACTTTTTTACTTTCTCTATTACGTATAGTAGTATTGTATTCCACCCAGAAATTCGATATTGAGATTTCACAGGAAATATGTTTTGAGGTCCTTGAATCGAAAAACAGCATTTTTGGAAAAAAGTTTTGTGTGTCTCTGTGAACAGCGTAACTCAAAAACGAAACGGTAAAAAATCAAAGTTGGCATATACGTTGAATATCTTTCAAGGAAGATTGTGAAGAAAATTCCTCCACCCTAAAACTACCTTTCATATGGAAAATGCTTCAAAATTTTTTATTTTCTCGAAAATGGCTCTAAAGATTTTGATTAAAATGTCATATGTTTAAGATATATTTATAACAAAGGAAATGTATATTTTGAATTTTCTAGTCTATGTAGTCTTATTTACTTTTGAGGACTTTTGCATAAGTGGTATACCGTAAGAGATAGAGCAAATCTTACTATAAAAATGTAGCTCCAGCTAAAATAAACAATTTATGTCTTTTTTTTTTTTTTTTTTTTTTTTTTTTTTTTTTTTTTTTTTTTTTTTTTGAGTGATCCGCTTCTGAGATATTCCTCAGTATATGTGTGAGTTAAGGAATACTTAAATTTCCGTAAAATGGAACATCGTTATTCATTGTTTTATATTTTAGCCATGAAAAGAGAACGGAATCTCAAAGCTTTAAAAGATTTGACTATCGCTCAAATTCTAACATTTCCCTTGCACCTACAAGAAAATAAACAATAAGACAATTTCTGCAAATGCTTCTCAACTTCCATTTTGTTATTGCCATTTCTTGCACCACTACACATACCAAGTAGGGGAGGTATTATATAGCACCTAATGTTCACCGGAAAGACATGTTTTGAGGCTCCCTGGTTCAAAAAATAAAAGAAAAAGATATTTTTGAAACAGGTATCTGTGGCATGTGTGTATGAATACCATAACTCAAAAACGAAAAGACATTTAAACACCAAACTTGGTATTTAACTTCAGTATTTTCCAAGGATGCAACACGAAGACTTTCAACAAAATCCCCCACCCCAGAATATACTTTGCATGGAATATTTCTCAAACATTTTGAGTTTCTTAAAGATGGCTCAACAATTTTGATTAAAATGCCATTTTAATGATATTTTAATGTCAAATGAAATGTATATTTTGAATTTTTTGGGAATGTCCTCAGGAGGCCTCTTCATTCTCAATAAAATTTGTACAATACTAAGCCGTAAACTAAGCTAATACTGCTCACAAAGTATTTATCTTGCAAACCACAATATGTATTAAATAATTTCATTTTCTTTCTTACTTATCTTTTTTTTTTTTTTGTTGTTGTTGTTGTTGTTGTTGTGGTGTTGTTCTTGTTCATTTGCGAGACATTCTTTGTAATGTTTGAATTTTCAAATACGTACAGTATTCATGTGGTAATTCGTTGCTTGTCTCTCTCTCTCTCTCTCTCTCTCTCTCTCTCTCTCTCTCTCTCTCTCTCTCTCGGTCATGCAAAGAGTATTTCACATAAAAACATAAAAATCTGACTATCGCTTTAGCCTGCCGTATAACTCTTATATCTTCAACGAAATGTGTAAGTGGGTATTGAAATTTTTCTCGAGTAGTAAGAGGTGGATAAATTATTTTTTGTAAGAACAGTTTGTATAAGAGTGAGAAGAAACACTTGTGTGAATGCAACGCATCAGGGTTTTCTTCTTTTTTCCCCCGCTTTATTGTCATGTAGCACGAATATGAAGAACCATGCTACATCAAATAAAAAAGGCATAAAATTAAAAAAAAAAAAAATGTCGGTGCAGCATGGTTCCCGGAAAAATAATTGTTTCGTGAAACAGCAGCCTGATGATGTCATGCGACACGTGCTGCGTGAGGGGTCACAGACGCCTTCAATGGGCGTCATTCCTTCTCGGTGCAGGTGTACTGGGATCGCCAGGAAATGCCTTTGCTGGGTTCAGAGGGACGAATTTTGATAATTGCACCAAACTGGTTTGTACCGAGGGAAGCTTGCAAAAATTATTTATTAGGCGCACGTGTCAACCTACAGCTGCGGAAATGAAGTGATAAAAGTGAAAATGCGATATTAATTGCTTTTATGTAAGCAAGGAAGTGACTCATTGGCATTTAGAAGCTTCTAAAGTGTTTCAAAGCTGAAGAGTTTGATGAATAATGAGGTAAATTCAAAATATCGAAACATTTGTTTCTAACATAACACCACAATGTACTATGAGTATGGTGAAATATATTACTCGAGCTGTGAACCAGAGACTTCAGTTAAGGATAGGTCTGGGATTTTTAGGTGGAATAAACCATATTTTAGACTTTTTGTGTACTTAAAATAGGTTTTATTTAGGTTTTGTTTTGTGAATCAGTATATGCACCGATAATTTTACGTGTTTCTTTGTTTTGTAAGCTATACTTTGAACTTTTCCACAAAAGTTAACATTACCAAAGATATCTATGAAAAAAAGTGTACAATATATTTTATTGTTTTTTAGTAAATCATTTATTGGCACTTTCAGTAGACACGCGTCCAGATTTTCTGACGAAATAATGTCCTGTTATTACGTAACTCATTCCTGTATGAAGAAAAAGTTAGTTCAACAGATTATGACGTCATTGGAGCGTATGACATTGATACTAATGCAGCAGGTTCTTATATGAAGAAAAAGTTATTTCAACGGAGTATGACGTCATTGCAGCGTCTGACATTGATGCTAATGTAGCAGGTTCTAGAAGAATTTTTCCTGCAAACTTTTTCCCCTGTAATACTTTAATATCTTCAAAGCTACGATTGCGTTCAAGAATCTTCTGTAGCTTAAACAAATACATTACTCCCAGTGATCCGATACTTTTTTGGGTACATCGTCAATGATATTCAGAGCATCATTGTGTGAAACGTTTGGACTTTCCAACCCGAAAATAGCTTCTCATATAAAACAAAAATGTATGTTAACGTATGTGAAGCTGCATTTAACGAGTAGCCTGGACTTGCTTATAGTATTGGTGGAAATGATTTTAAGATAAGTTTCAGTGGGAAAATAATATTCCTTATTTGAAGGTAACAAAACAGCTATTTAGGTTGCTCTCCATTTTTTATGGACAGCGGAATTAACGTGCTCTGCTTCAAGAAGCTTGAAACCACTATATACAACAGTTATAATAGACCTATAAATAGATAAAATCCTAAAAATCTGGTCCCTAAGTATTACGCAGAACAGAATTCTCAATTGCAATATTTTGGGTTATTAGTGCTCTTCTTTAGGTTTAAAAACTGAACGAAAATCGAACAATTCAACGTTTACGATCTTCTGAGTTTATGTCTCTCAAAATTAAAACATGTGATATGTACACTCACACGACTTTCTTTCTCTCTCTGCCACAAACTATTCTTACAAAAGCTTATTCTTCTGTCTCCTGTTAATGCAGATAAACATTTATAGAAATAGTTTTATTATATATTTCCTTGTAAGTAAAATTAGAGTAGGAGAACATAGAAGGCTTAAGCTATTGTCAAATCCTTAAGAGCTGGTCACTATACAATAGCTTGACATTCCATTGTATTTGCATGACCAGGCCATAAAACAAGTAACTTCATATTTGAGAAAATATATCTGAACATTCAAACAATAAGAACTATCTCGAAAATGGTTAGCTCAAAATATACATATTTAATACACAAATTGTGCGCTTTAGTGCAATCTAAGTTTTTTGTGCAGTAGTTTTTTGGCTGTCTCTTATCGTTTACCAGATATATAAGTGTCGTCCAGAATGAAGAGCGGTTCAGAGGGTATTCTCAGAAAATTCAAGATGCGTAGGTTTCATTTATCATGAAAATATCTTAAATATAACGTATTTTAGTAAAAGGCTTGGAGGAAATACAAAACTTTCAAAATTATTTCACGTAAAGGTTCGTTCGGGGTGGACGAATTTTCCTGAAATTGTACGCCTCACACACATGGAAAATGCTGAACTAAACTACAAAGTTTGTTATTTAACAGACTTATCGTTTTTTGTTGTGCTACGCGCGTGCGCGCGCGCGCGCACACACACACACAAACACACACACACACACACACACACACACACACACACACACACACTATTTACATGATACGTCTCTTTACGTTGCGTTAAGGTATATTACTTTCTCTACCACGTATGGTAGAAGAAGTATTGTATTCTACTCAAAAATTCGATGTCGAGATTTCACCGGAAATATATGTTTGAGCCCCCTAAATCCAACAAAACTATTTTTTAGAATGCTGTCAGACTGTGGACAGCATAACTCAAAAATGAAAAGTCGGTTAGTAACCAAAGTTGGTATTTAAGTTTAATGTCTTTTAAGGATGCGACACGAAGATTTTTAAGAAAATTGTTCCACCCTAAACTTCCACCTTTACATGCAACTTTTTTCGAAAATTTTTATTTTTTTGAAAATGGCTCATGTTTGAGATATTTTTATGACAAATGAAGACAAATGGAAGACCCTTTTAGCACAGCGAGGCCAGCCAAAGTAGGCAATGACTAATTGGATGAGTTTTGCAGTCGCCCATTGAAGAAGTCGAACATAGCTTGCGGCGAAACATCGGCATGACTTAAATGTTTTAATTTCTTATAAAAGGCGCAAGATGCCACCAATACCGGAAACCAAGAAAGTAGTAATTAGTGATCAAGTTTAAGTGAAATGTGAAGGAGGCTAACAAAAGGTCATTTTTAAGTCATTCTTTTTTCTTTTAGGCCATTTATAATAAATGTTAAGGCCATGAAGTCGTCATTTTCAGTCATTTTCAAATATTCTTTAGGTCATCAAACCCCGGGCCCTAGTAATAATAGCTTCTTGAAAAATGGGTGAAGTCTTGTAAATGTTTTCTCAAAATGCCCTTTTTGCTTCAGGGGATTTTCGATTTAAATAGTGGTAGCATTTCAAAGAATTTGCAATTCCGCAATGGTTTTCGTAACAGTTGCTCATCATCATGATCATTATCATTATCACTATTATTACTATCATTGTTATTACTATTATTACTGTTATTATGATCATGATGATTATGATAATGATGGTGGTGGTGGTGGTGGTGGCGGCAGCAGTGGTGGTGATGATTATTATTATTGTTATTATTATTGTTGTTATTGTTGTTGTTATTATTGTTATTGTTATTGTTATTATTGTTATTGTTGTTATTATTATTATTATTATTATTATTATTATTATTATTATTATTATTATTATTATTATTATTATTATTATTATTATTATTATTATTATTATTATTATTATTATTATTATTATTATTATTATTATTACTATTATTATTACTATGTGATGCACTGCCAATGCTGAGAGCTACTTGGCAATCCCATCTCCAAGTATGCAGTAGCTGTAATTCCTAGAGTATCTGAGACAAGCAGCTAGCGGGCGGCGACCAACATCACAGAGAGATGATCACAGACATGGAGTATGATCATCGAGCACAGATTGGAATCCAGGATATGGTAGGAGGAACGCTATGTCACTAGAAGCTCATTTGGGCAGAACACTTAGCGATGCGTCACATCACGTCAGTTGCTGAGCACAGATAGGAACCACAGTGGAGCGAAGTGCTAAGAAACTGTCTGTCCATCAAGGTAGTGGTAGGAGATTTACCTGTTAACACATGCATTGCTAGTCAGTCAGTCAGTCCCCTTCCAATCATTCTGAAACACGAATCAACATGCAAATGGCTTTACCTCATCAACGTCCCCTAAACCACTTGGATCGAGTGTCTTTTGTCTCGCCCAGCCTCCATTAGGAGCCCCACAAAGCTGACCATTAGTGCGAGGGAAGGGACAAACATTGCAGATTCTCAACCAGAGGAATTCAACAATGGAGCAATTTGTCTCACGTTTATCTTCTTGCTTCGTTTCACAGTGCAAGCTCTCAGATCTGATTTACCGAACAATTCTGACACCAACAATAGAACATCTCAAAGTGTTTTTTACGAGCCCCTTTGTTACAACCGTTTATCTTAAAAATTAACAGATAATTTTGCGTTCACTGTTTATTCTGTAGCTTCATCTAAACTGAAGGAACATGTACTATCACAATCGACCCACGAAATCTAATAATCGAATCTGTGTGTGCGTGTGTGTCTGTGTCTGTGTCTGTGTGTGTGTGTGTGTGTGTGTGTGGGGGGGGGGGGGGGCCATTTACTTGTAATGAAAATAAAACTGGAGGAATAGAACTTGAACTTCCACATAAAATTAAAATAAACATGATTACAGCACTAAAAGATATTATTTAATCTATAAATGATTAAATATTTAACGATGTGTGTATGAGAGAGAGAGAAAGAGAGAGAGAGCTTTACAGACCAATGTTGAAAATCAGATGCAGATTTGTTCATCAAAATAGTCGAAATAAGTTATAGGTTATTTACAAACGTTTATAATTTTTGGATATACAGCGTTTGAAAAGCACGTCTGATGGGTCCACTATGTTATTGAAATAAAGAAAACAGCACACCGCACACGTGAGCTCTCTGTATTCAGGAGTTTTTCCTTTTCCTAGCAGACTTGTCTTCTAATCATCGTCTGCAGGACTGCTGACAATGAAGGTAACATTATTAAAAAAGAATTATTAATATTGTAAGCATGGGTCATGTAAAATGAATAACGAATGTTATTTTCCGCTATCTTTTTCCCTGTAAAATACAATGTAGTGACCAGTGGCTTATTTATCTCTTTTCAGTGTGCATACTTTATCTTGGTGTATGATAATGTTAGTACTTTTGGTACGGATATACTGCCAACTATGAGCCACAAGTTATGTCACGGACATGGGCTATCCCCTTGCCTCTCCAATCTCCGCTAAAGCTTAGACCGAACGTGAAGAATGCTATGAAGCTGTGCCTGGATTGGAGTGGGACAGATACATAGAATAGTAATATACCCGCTTCTGTGGTGTAGAGGTAGCGCGTATGCCTGAGTTCGAATCCCGGTTAGGGTTAGTTACCGCATAGGCTTTTTTGTGTTTTGCTTATCCTGGTAACTTTAAGCTCTATGACCCCGAGCTCTTTTGAGCATCATTTCACCCATTTCATTTATGCATCGCCTGACATGACCTATCAGGCTGAAGCACGTAAAAAAAGAAACAAAGCTAGAAGAAAAAGAGATAATAGCATTTTTACTCATAAAATATTGCCTTACTCCTGCTGCGTTTTCTGTAACATTTTGATTTTACATTTGTCCTACAAAGAAACAAATTTAAATCCTAAAGCGTAATGCTTTTGTTATAAAAAAATTAGAATAATGTAATGCGATACTTTCAAAACGAACATTTACTACCTTTTTGTTATTATTTTAAATTCACATTTCATACAGTGATGCATTCTATTGATTTATTTTTCATTCACTTTTATTTCTCTAGGCTTTTTTATTCTAATTCACTCATTATAAATCACTAAACAATAGCTCTTTTTTAAATTCATTATTGTCGCTTAAACAATGAAGTCATATTGCGACTACAACAAATTCAAAATTACAATTACTTAAAAGTATTAAAACATTGATAAATTTACTGGTTTTACAAACTTTATTATACTATGGCACACAGTTGGATCACTCAAGGCTACCGAGAGATGGGCAGGAACTTTGCATTGAAGTCGTTGTATATTAAAGGAAGGACACTTATGTGCTGAACTGTTAGAACTGAATTACAGTGTTTACATCTAGGCTGGCGATCCTTTGCAAAGAGGTAGGAATACGTAACTGCAGTACGTCCACTTGGACTCGACGAATTAGATGGTTTATTAGGAATTTCAAGCTATCATTGGAGATTACGGTGTTTAGTTTACTTCTGGCTGTAGAATTCCAGTGTACTCTTCCACTGCTTAGATATTTCATATTTCAGGAAACTTTGGATTCAGCCGGGCTTATAGAGCGGCTAGCTGCTTCTTTAGCTGCTTCATCAGCTTTCTCGTTGCCAGACATGAGATGGTATCCCTGCCAGTATCACACATTTCTTTAATCTTACTATATAACAGTAAAATGTCTGCACTGAAGAGTTTTTGGATGCCACTTGTTGAACAGCACTCATGAAATCGGAGAATATAGTGTAAAAGTGATATTCAGTTTTCATATATTTATATTCCAGGGCAAATACCATGGCAAAAAGCTCACAGGAGAAATAATTCGGAAGACTGTAGGAAATTGTAAGCTGGGGATACACCTACCACAGCACAACCATTTATTTTCAATCCATCAGTATATGTAGAAATGCAGTTTTGGAGCATTCCATAGATTTCGTGAAACATTCTCTGGTAAAGGTAAACATCTGTATCCAGTTTGTTGTATTTGGCTAGAATGGTGTTTCAGGATTCCAAGAGGTATTGCTGAAACTTTTTAATGTTATCATAGAGGAAAACTTATATTGATCTCGCGCATATATTTTGAAAGTCTATTGCTGAAGGAAGTGTTTTGGCATTTTCCTGATTAAATACCATTGTTGTCGTTAGAAGGAAAGATGTTGGAAAGTGACAGTTCTTATACTGTTGCGTAATGTTCGTCGAACTCTTTTCATGTAAGTTAAAGCTGGCCTTGACAACTGTTCTACATCAGATGTTTTATTCTAGATATCGGAAAGTATTAAGGAAGAGAACACGCTTATTCTTCTATCTGTTTCACGGACAGATAAAACATTCTCAGAAATTCCACACTTCCTTGTAGGTAAGAGTAGGTTCAAGAGTTAGTTAATCTGTAAAAAGCTGGCCACTATATGACTGCTTTGAAAATTCATTCTTGTTGCATAACCACAACAAGAAAATGAATAACGACCTAGTGTTTGAGAAAATCTGATCGTTATATCACTTTACTTTCGCTACCCAATCAACTAGCTATTCTTTAATAACCTTATTCTTCACGTTAATGGAGATAAACATATATTGTAGAAATTCTTTTCTTATGTATTTTCTTTTAGCTACCGTGGGAATGTAGCATTACAGTAGGCTTAAGCGATAGTCAAATATATTAAGAGCTGGTTGCTATGATATGGTTTTGAAATTACATGAAGAGGGGAAAAACAGCTTCCTATTTGAGAAAAGCATAAATATTGGAAAATGGAAACCAAGAACTAAATAAATAATATGTCAGAAATGGTTAAATCCACTAAAAAACGTGTTTGACATATATTGGCAGCTTTAACGAAATATATTTTTTGTCGGTCTCTTATGGTTTATCAGTTCTGCAAAGGTCATCTACAATGGAGATGAGTTCTGAGGCTTTTTCCAGAAAATCCAAAATATACATTTCGTTTGTCATAAAAATATCTTAGCTATATCGTATTTCAATATAAATCGTTAGAAAATTTTTATTAAAAACAAAGTTTTCGAAATCTTTTCTATGTAAAGGGTAGTTCCGAAAAGAGGGATATTCATGGAAATGATCGTGCTGCATTTTTGGAAAGCACTAAGTTTAAATACCAAGTTTGGTACTTAGCCTACAATTAGTTTTTGAGTTTTGGCATTTAAAGGCGCGTGCATACGCAGAGAGAGAGAGAGAGAGAGAGAGAGAGAGAGAGAGAGAGAGGTCGGGTAGCTCAGTTGGTTAGACACTAGTGTACCGATCCTAAGGTGGCGGGTTCAAATCCGGGCCAGAATTATGGTTGTAAATGTGCCTAAAAGGGACAGCCACATATCAGTAGATTTACTGGCATGTAAAAGATCTGCGGAACGAAATTCTGGCACACCGGTGACCCTGATGTCATCCTGGCAATTGTGGAACAACTAAGAAAACAACCCATCCTAACTGGTAGAGAATGTCATGTGATTTACATATAACTTTTTTTCTGTTTTAATTTCTCAGAAGTAAGTGAAACCATAATTGGTATCTAAGATATTATTTTGAAATATCTGAGAGAAATTCTCCATTTTTCATTTCCAACACTCCAGCACTTGGAGTCAGGCAGTTTTTATCTGAACTCCTTGCTCTTTGGGTTTATTTTGATTCAGCGTATCTTTGTTTTGTTTGCTCCCCTCTCTTTTGTTTCTTTTACCTCTTGGTGGGGGGAGCAAAGAGAACCATTTGTACTTCACTTGCCAGTTATCATGAAAACGTGACTTCTGAAGAATAAGAACAAAAGCGTTTCCAATGAAAGGCACGTGTTCGCATCAACATGCTCTTTGTGAGCCACTTAAGTTAAAAAATACTCTCAAGATGCATAATATCCGTCATTTGATTGATGAGGATACATTTTAGTAACTAAAGTAACTAAAATCACTCTCATTTGGGGTCAAGAACCTATATCGCACGAAGCTTTCAGTGAAAACTAACATATTATCTAATATTTAATCTTGATGGTGCATTTGCTACACACGAAGGCATACGGCACACAACTCTGACGGTTATGGAACTACTAGAAGCAACTTGATAAGGGAACTTCGCCCTATAAGTTAAGGAATCTATGTGTAAAAACTACACACGTCACAAGAATACAATAGACTACACATACTGAATGCAAATATGTATTTACGCTCTCAGCTCTGAGTCCTTGTTCAAATTGGGAGCGCCGAAATAAGTTCTGATTTCTTAATACGTACAACTATGATACGGTGAAGCACAAAATTAATATAATTTGAGTAAAATAATTTGGAAGGAAGAGCACAATATATATTGAATAGCAAATTAATTTATTAAACATGTTCAGAGTGCAACAGCATTATCCACGACATGAAAGATCTTCATAAACAAATATAAAGGAAAACTCGTCAATTTCGACTCATTTGATGAGAAACCAAACCTCAAGTTCATCAAGTCACCTAGAGAGACGCCTCAGGCGTTATCAAAGAGTTCCCATCATTATCATCACTAATCAAGCATTGAATTTTTGTAACCTCGTTCCGGTTTTATGAAAGCTGAAATTGTTCAGTTCATCTTCGGTGTGGTCATCCAACATTTCTTCTTCCTAGAGGTCTATAATTTATTAATAATATCGTAAATCTTCCATCAACATGTCCTTTCCACGTGTTCCCGTACTCTTTAATTCGATCTGTAAGTTTGAAGGTGTTTAATTCTTTTCTTAATTATCTTCATTCCATTTCTTATCCAATAGGATGTACCCTGCGACACTCCTTAAAAATCTCAATTCTATCGCTTCTGATCTTCGTTCTTGTTTTCTCGTTATCTTCTTGCTTATTTTCTTATAGGTGCAAGAGGGATATGGGAATCCAATCCTTTAAAGCTTCCAAATCCGTTCTCTTTGCACTGTTAACATATAACAATGAATAACGATGTTCCATTTGACAGAAGTAAAGTTCTCCAAAGCTTACACAAATAATACGGAATATCTCGGAAATACTTCACTCTACAAAAAAAAATTATTCAGGCATAAATTGTGTGTTTTAGCAAGATCTAATTTTCTGTCCATCCCTTACGGTTTACCAGGTATGCAAAATTCATTCAAGGTAAATACGACTTCAGGGGCTATAGCCAGAAAATTCAAGATATACATTTCATTTGTCATAGAAATATCTCAAACATACGGCATTTTAGTCAAAGTTGTTAGAGCCATTTTCAAAAAAATCAAAATTTTCCATGTAAAGGGAAAGGGTGACTCTATTTTCTTCAAAATCTTCGTGTAGCGTCCTTGAAAGACATTAAACTAAAAACCAACTTTGGTTTTTAAACTACTTTTCGTTTTTGAGTTATGCTGTCCACAAACTGAGACACACACACACCTTTTTCGAAAACTGCTTCTTTTGGATTCAGGGGGTCTCAAAACGTATATTTCCGGTAAAATCTCGACTTCAAAATTTTGGGTGGAATACAATACTTTCTCTACTTTACGTAGTAGAGAAAGTAAAAAGAATGTTAGCTAAACTTTTCTGCCTATACCTCGTGTCCCACTCCCTCAAACCAACTATACGAATGAAATTTGATTGAAGAAAGAAAAATATTTTTTCAGTCATTTTTGCTTAATGTAAAAATATTAATCCTTACATTTTATTAAATTTTAAAATATGGGTATGCAAGCTACGCACATATATAATTGTTTTTCCTTCTTTGTACGGTTACCCTCCCTGTAGGTAGGACTGACAAGGGTACCTAGGGTTAAACGCCTGTTGGGAAGCAGAGGAACCTATGGTGAAGACCTGCAAGCGGGTGGTTAACCAGGCACCAGGTATGAGAGTGAGGAAGACTATGATATGAAATGCAGGCGAAATCGATGAAGGGAAAGGTAAGTGGCGAGGAAACCGGAGAACCTGGAGAAAACCCGCCCGGTAGACCGTTTGGCTACCACCAAGGCGGCTCAGATTCGTGTGCTATTCGTGGACGAAGTGGCGTCTGGGTGGATTTTCTTCGAGTTCTTCGGTTTCCCCCGCCATTCATTCCACCCACTGCTCCATCGTCACCTTTCCATTCGTCCATTTCGTCTGCATTTCATATCATCCTCTTACTCACTATCATACCAGGTGCTTGGCTGAACACCCGTTTCTCGGTCTTCACTCTGTCCGGTCCAGAGGTTCGTCTGCTCCTCAATAGGCGTCTGACCCTAGGCACTGGCTGATGAGGTGCAAGTACTACCTAAGAGGAGGATAATCAGGTAAAGAGGAAGAAGTAGAAGAAATAGCAGAAAAGATATTCTGCAACCTTCCTTTCTCTTTATTGAAATTCCAACAGAAGCTCAAAGCTTTCGTCTAGCGTATTGAGCAGAGATATCAGAATTATTGACGGGTAAAATTTAATATAATTGTATAGAAATTATAGGGAAATATTTAAATTTGGTGTAAACTAGTGGCGGACTAAAGACGAATATGTACAGGATGGAAGGGAAGTTGTTACACTTCTTTTAAATATGTATTTCATAGAAGCATTACAAACAAAAAGGTCTAATGGCACTTTGTTCCTTGATCTGCCGATTTCAAAAAAATAAGTAGTTTTGGTTTAAAATTGGATGCGTAGTTCCACAGTTTGTTACTTGTAAGATGCGTAGAATAATTTATTTCTGACATAGGTTCGGTGGGACATTACACAGGGTTACGAAATAATTAATCACTTAAAAGACGTGAAGGAAAGCTCCTTATGTTTCAAAGAGCTCCTTACCTTCTGCTTAAGTATAGAATGGACATCATCAGGTTTGTCATTGTGATACATATTCTGTTCACGAGTCGTGCCTGTTGCATCAATCTTCAGATTTTTACAGCATGTTCACCATTGACTTTCACCACGAGTTCGGTGGAAACGAAACTTGCACCTTTCTCTCATACATAGTTGCTCTCCTTTCTCACTGAACATAACTGAAGACCTACTCCACCCTCAACTATAACCAACCAAGGTCGTGTACGGAACTAGTGTGTTTATGGTTAGTCTTGTAGCTCGGATGTTTATTAAAATGCCTACAGTGGATCAATTCGCAACTACAGTTTGTTCACCAGCCCATGGTCCCTGGGAGGAATGCAGGAACTGAGTACGTCAGCAAATAATTCCAGGAAAACAGCGATATCCGAAGCTGCAGTCATGCTTCTGGTTGCGCTTGCGATAGTAGTACCAACCTTGGAATGTGTATTCACATTAGATTAAAGCAAAGAAATCACTCAAATTAGTGGAACTTAAATGTTATTTTTAGTTCATGCAGTACATTTAGCTTATAAAACATAAACGATATCTTCAACTACTTCATCTTTCTCCCATTGATCATATGTTTTCAAAAATCCCCCAGCCTGTTTCGGCCGCAAGTGATATACCCTCGAGTGTTATATCGTGCAATTCCTGTAAAGAAAACTCACCTGTTACATTTATCTAACTATTCGTTTCACCTTGGCCCAAGATAGTTCTGTGGCATCGAGTTCACACATGTATGGGGCAAACAAATGATTGTGGTCCAATGAAACCCAAAATGCGTCCGCTTTGGAAATCTCTTTAGGTTTGTTTGTTCAATCATCCTGCAAAAATCTGTTTTACACATAGAACTGTCACTCTGAACCTCTTTGTTCTGCAACCACAATATCATAGCAGTTTTTGCAGCACTCCTAGATGTGGATTTATCTACTTCTACATTCCTTTTTTTTTTACTTCCGAGATAATGCTAGTGACAAGAAATATTAGCATATTAAGGAGCAAACATAGCGGGAATAGCATTGGAGGTAAGTTCGCAACCTAACCAGCAGCAATGTTATCTAGGAAGTTTACAAAACTCAGATTACACTGTCGTGGAATGTCTCTCCTCTCCCCTTCAGTCTCCTAAGACCATGAGGTAATGAGACAGTAGTATGCAGCCGTTACATTCATTAGCATTGCAACGAAAGAGGTTAAATAAAGTGTGAGAGGTTTAACTTGAAACATGACCCTCCTACTCCTACGTGACAGAACTAGGAGATGGGTGCGTTAATTACGGTCAGAGTGCTGAAAAACTCTGAACCTTCACTGCCTAGTCTCTCAGTATTAATAATATTGTCGTGACCAGTTGCACTCTTGTCAGTGAAATATGGAAAATAACCTGATATATTTAGCTTTCTTGTTTCACTGGCTTTCGTATTGTCACAAGCGGAACCTGAGAAACGAGAAAAACCTTTAAACAGCAAGTTTCAGTAGTAAAGGCTTTGCGATTAGGCAGTTAAGGATTACCAGCTGGTAAGTAGAGGAAGTATTGTATTCTACCCAAAAATTCGATGTCATGTTTTCAGACCCCCTGAATCCAAGAAAAAAAGCATTTTTAGAAAAAGGTTCGTGTGTGTGTGTGTGTGTGTGTGTGTGTGTGTGTGTGTGTGTGTGTGTCAGTGTCATATGTTTGAGTTATTTCATGTCAAATTAAATTTATATCTTGAATTTTCTGGCTATAGCTCCTGTATGTCGTATTTACTCTGGACGACTTTTGCATAACTGGTAAACCGTTAGAGATAGACCAAATCATAGTATACAAAAAAAATGTAGATCTCGCTAAAACACACAGTTTATGTCCAATAAATTTTCTTGTAGGGTGAACCATTTCGGAGATATTCCTTGTTATGTGTGTGAGTTTCGGAAAACATAAAACTTTCGTGAAATGGAACATCGTTGTTCATTTTTTATATGTTATGTGTGCAAAGACAACAGAATCTCAAAGCTTTAAAACACTTGACTATCGCACAAAGCCTACTGTATTCTAATATTCCCCTTGTACCTACAAAGAAATAAGCAATAAGATAATTTGTACAAATGTTTATCTCAACTAACACGAAGAAGATATAGGAATAAGAGTCTGTAAGAATGATTAGTATGGTTGTTATGTGGAAAATATACTGGCTCATAACATTTTGTTTGAAATCAAACCACTTTTAAGAGTCATTAATTTTTGAAATCGTAGATATTTTTATCCCATGGGGCATTTTTACAGGTTATAAGTAATTTGTTTAAGAACAAATCTAGGTTTATGTAACTTTTTGTGAGTTAAGTTACCTTATTCTTATATAAGTACAATAAAATTTCAGAACGTCAAAATCTAAATTCTTTAAGATCTATTGGAGTACGGCTCCCCAATTCATATTTTGTTAAACAGTTGGACTCGTCAAACACTGTTCAATACGGCTTACGTCTACTGTGAGAAAGAATGAGCAGCGAATCTACCTGCTACTTTTAAGGGTCTCGTCGTGCTATTGTTGCATTGCAGTATTCACAGAGCAGAATGTAGTGGTTGAGGTGATATTTGTATTTCTTATGTCAAACGTAAAATGAATTTCTTCCGCGAAATTGAAAATCAAATAGAATTTGCGAAATCAGTTGTAAGTAACCTATGTCGTGTGGAAGGTTAAGTAAGCAAACTTATATTTGCTAAAATGTGCTGTAAAAGAGCAGTGGATATGATACAATGGGCAAGATTGCTGATGTACTTACAGGTAGAACTATGCCCTTGATGAACAAGAGCTGGAAACCCACATTTATTGCTATAAGCATGCTCCAGTATCTTCTGATGATGCTGAAAGTTTCTGTATGTATAAGTGCGTAACAGCTGACAATAGTATATTTCAAAGGTTACAAAATGTGTTTGTAACTTATTCTAATTCAGTATTCTATGATAAAGTATAAGTGAAATGTGCAAGGAGATCAACAAATGAAGGTAACTTTTAAGTTATATTTGTTCCTTTAGGACACTTTAAAACATTTTAAGGCCATAAAGTCCTAATTTTAAGTTATTTTAGCATACTTTAGGCCATTCATTCGTTAGGACCTTCCTAATATCAGCTTAGGTCAACTACTGGATTTGGATTCAGTAATTCTGGTGAGGACTGAGACGCCTCTATCGGTGACCTAATGAACTTGAAGTTCTGGTTCTCGTCAAATGTGTGTCGAAATTGAGGATTTTTTTCTTCAAATTTCTTTATGGAGATTTTGTCTCACGTGGATAATGCAAATGGCACGTCATTGTAGATGTGTCTATTTCTTTGTTTCTGTTCTGAATCTGAACATTAGGCTTAAAGAACGTTTTAGGAATACGAGTTAGGAATTTTGTCATGTTAGCCACCTTGATATCACACAACTGCATATCGAATGACACTAATATCGAAAATGAGACAGCAAACCATAAAAAGTTTGAATGCTCTGTTCTAATATTTTTCAGTAATTTAACAATCAGTTTCCTCTATAACCACAAAGTTACATTGTTTGCCATGCTCTTAAATTTCTATGTACCGTAGATGCATGCACGAATGATCTGATCCTTAATTTTTCACATGGTTCTGTACGTCAGCGTTCGTGAGATTGAATCCCGACATGTTACAGAGAGACAATGAAGCAGTTCCTTTTGTTGTACCTGCCGGGAATGTTTGTATTGCTCTTGAAACTCGCTGTCATTGTCTTTGTGAGAACAGCGAAATGATTTGGACTTCAAACGAAACGAAACGCAGGGGATCTCCTGTTTGATTACTGAAGGGGGCTTGGGTGTTTGCTATTTCTCTAAAGGAATAGCGACGATCGACATGGCATACGCAGTTCTATTTTATGTTCCAATGTAAGAAATAAATGCATGAAAATAGATGAATAACCTCCAAATGCAATGTCCTTCTTTTAAGATTTAATTCCACCTCTTTAGTGAACTTTAAGGTGATACTACAGATTAACTGGTTGGAGAATTAGTAATATTAGTACTTTTCCTTGGTACACACAAACTGTATTAAAATTCTTGAAACTAAAACTTCACAGCACAACAGCCCCTAGGGAGCCAAGGCCTACCGCCCCAACCCCAACTCTCTGTCCATACCGGGCGTCATAAATCGGGCGCGGTAGTGGAGGTGAGACACCAAGTCCCTTCCGGACAGTAAATGTGGTCTTCGCAACCAGGAAAGGGAATTGTGAGCAGAGAACTAGGAACGGGAGAGGAGGGGTTAATCGTCTCGAAGGCTGGTATGAGACTGAGGAAGAAGATGATATGAAACGTAGCTGACATTGATGGAGAGAGTGGTCCAATGGTAATGTCCTTGTTGCAGGCATCACTGGTACTGAGTTCAAAACTCCGAATCATACTGTAAATTTTTTCGCTTCTATATGTTTCTGTTTATAAGGTTATAACATGACATTTTATAATAAAACGTATTATACTAACGACTTTGCGAAAATATTACTAATCCTCACTTCTCTCCTATTAAAGACAAACACTAAGCATTAATACATAAAAATAAACGCACAAATACTCTAGCATTCAAACACTTTATGCATTACAAAAGAAAATGTGGAAGGATAGCAATCTGGAGCTTCATTTACGAGTACAACCCACTCTCATACATATGCATTAAGCATCTACGCCATTTCTGTTCTTCGTACTGCACTGCCTATACAGGGTTATAAGTGCAGGTATTTTGATAACTGATATCTTAGTATGTGTCCACTTCGGTGTACTAGTTATTTTTTCTCGTCGTCTAATGGTTTTCTCACAAACCATTCACAAACCTTACCACCTGATTTTTGCATGGTTGTGACTGCGCCCAAAATGAACTACGCCTATCGTACAGACTACGCGTTTTGTTTCACACCAGTGTGTCACCTACTGGCCAGGTATTTTGAGATCACCGGCCTTGCAAAAAGCATTGAAACTCGGTTCCGGTACACCATTCGTTATCCGAGATCGGCCCTCTCTGTGTAATGCCTTAATACCTAGGTACTAACCAACTGGAAAATATACTACTCTTAATAAGCAAAATTATAAGTTCCCAAATGAAGCAAATGTTGATCTAATATTCATTACACTGTCCTCAATTACAAAAAAAAAGAAAAAAGAAAAAAAAGTTTATACCCCTAATGCTGGTATGTGTAATTATAGTCTTTGTATTTCTTGCCCAGACGTTACATCTATCAATTAACTTCTTATTTAGCTGTTAAAGTTCTTGATTGCAGGGGCGTAGCTTTGGGGGGGGGGGCTAGTACGCTGAGCGTTCCCCTATTTTCCCGTGTCTAATTGTTTTATATTTATTTTGTTTTGTAATAGTTTTAACGCAGGACAGTTATTTTATACAACCATTTAGTAGTGCATTTTTCGTAGGTCATACTGTTGAGCAGCTATATTTAGCTAACATAGGAAACAAAATTTACAAGTTAATCAGTTTCGTTCTAAAACAGCGGCGAGACGAATCAGCGTTTCACTGACTGCACGTGATATGGCTAGGAGGACCTTCCCGCAAACCCCTCACCTAATTCCTGTCTGCCGCTCTCACCTCCGCAAGCCCCTCACATACCCTTCTCTATACGCTAGCGTTCAGCCGCATGCTAACTTGGTTCTGGCTCCGGAGTATTGCTGAAGTACTGTGAATTGTTTCTTTGCGAATAAAATTGTAGTACATAAATCCAAAGTTGCGTGTGAAATTTGCATCATAAGAATGAGCACATACCACATCACTTATTGTGTTAGTGTTTCCGCTGCATATTTTAATTTTGTTTGTTAAGTTGAGAAGATAAGTGTAGATACTGTCATAATAATGAGTGAGATATTTGCAACATTAGATTTTTTAAACATCTTGCGTTGAGAACTAATTTGTATATTCAAAATCACTGGAATTTGGCGTTATTTCGAAATTTTGCTTCAATTTGCATTCATCGTTAAAATAAATACATAATAATAATAATAATAATAATAATAATAATAATAATAATAATAATAATAATAATAATAATAATAATAATAATAATAATAATAATAATAATAATAATAATAATAATAATAATAATAATAATAATAATAATAATAATAATAATAATAATAATAATAATAATAATAATAATAATAATAATAATAATAATAATAATAATAATAATAATAATAATAATAATAATAATAATAATAATAATAATAATAATAATAATAATAATAATAATAATAATAATAATAATAATAATAATAATAATAATAATAATAATAATAATAATAATAATAATAATAATAATAATAATAATAATAATAATAATAATAATAATAATAATAATAATAATAATAATAATAATAATAATAATAATAATAATAATAATTTATTGATCAACATCACATACTTCGGAAAGATAATGGGAAATTGCTTTAATGTGTCTGACGTCTTTATCGTTATTGCGAAAAAGAGTGCCCCAGTTCCCATATTTTAATTTCACGCTACGTCACTGCTTGATTGTTGTTAGAATACATTAGCAGAGTACATTTTAAAATCTAAACAAAGTGTGAATGGCTAAAGTTTAGTGTTAAATATTGCCTTGTGCACCAAAGCTGTGCCATGATGGTCATTCGTGAATCTTGGGGTGGTTCATTTCTGGTAAGAAGTGCATACATAGATATTTATTTTTTTCTTTGTGTTTGCTATGAAAATTGAAGAACCTGTTATGCACGATCAAATGTCGTAATTTCAGCTAAGCACACGAACATAACATGAATTTTATATGTGCAAGACTCTAAGTACTACTCATATACAACCAAAATGTACATGTTTACCTTACTTGCATCTTCATCTGGAGTACAGGTAGCTTCTTCCCTGGTGTAGTTGAAGAAGAAACCAGCCTAAAAGAGTTAAAACAATGCATAAGCAATGAATGTGAAACCTTCTCATTCACATGGTATCTCTAATATTCTAATTGTAAACCAATGACATTGTTTCACCAACTTAATTAGCATATGTTAATGAAGTGCTAACAGCGTAATAAGGTCATTATCATGCAAGCATTGTAAACATTCCAAACATGCCAACCTGAAGAAGAGTTTTTCTCAGGCTCTTATTCTACATACAGGATATTAGCCGACTAGATACGGATATTTTGATAAATGGTATCTTAATATGTAGCTATTTCAGTCCCTGTTGTTTTTCCTCTTCGTTTAACAGTTTACCCACAAACCAATCACATAGTTTACTACTTGAAGTTATTTTCATGTTCATAAACTGCATCGTATAGCGAACAACACCTGTTAGTTTCCACTATCAGTTTTGTTTCCATGTGTTCATATCTGTGTGACACAGATGTGTGACTTAAGGGCTTAGATGGTGTGAGGTCATTAGCCTTGCAGAAAGCATTCGAACTCAGTTCCCATTCGTTATCGCGAGGCGTGCCCACTCTGCGCTACACCTCTCGCTTCGCCCTCTTGGAGAAAATAAATACATATTCCTTGTGTGTGTCACGTGTACATGGAGGTACCAACCAACCTAAAACATATTACTCTTTAATAAGAAAATTATAAGTCCACGAATGAAGCAAATATTGACGAAATATTGCTCATCACACTGTTCTCAATTATCAACAATTATCTGAACCTGTGCCTGTATACTATAGTAGACGAGGTTTAACTTGGTACCTACTTCTTAGAAAGAGTAAGAAATAGGTATTCTCCAGCTCTTTCTAAGCCACCCCTCTTTTATGGTAAGCCAGGCAGGGTAGATACACCAGTGGCAGGTTATCCTTCTTCATTGTCGCACTGAAAACCGATACTTCACTTGCAAGAGTAACAACACAATTGATGCTTACTTACCCTCATACCACCACAGGTACTAGGTAGACCATTTCAAGGAAAGAAAGCCACATCCCGTGCTAGACAAGGATAGTGCAAAAAGTGCCAAGTTAAACCACGTGCATTATAGATGCGAAAAAATATGCAGAAAGTTGTAGAGTAAAACGGCAGTAGGTTCCACAAAAAGCATTTTGAGGATAGGAAAAAGGGGACACAGTTTTTTACTGCGTTACATTCGTCAACAAATCCGTCATATAAAAGTCTCCGACTTTTGCCAACTGTCAGATGTAAACAAAACCTACTCTTGAACAGTACTATGTGATGTCTGCCCACCAGAAGAAGGTGACCAGGATCTGAGAGAACTTGCACTGTTAATCTGCTCATTCAGTCGACTTGTTTACTACGAAATGTATGAAACAATGTCGCCAACTTTGGCGACTTGTCGCTAGAACTGGAGTCCTTTGAGGTCATATAGAGACAAAACTTCAAATAAAGCAACCAGTGACGTTCCTGATATTAGGTGACATTTAGAGACAATTCTAGAGGATTCAAATTTTTTTCTTGATACATTTGCTGACGGTGGAATAACTGCTTTCTTAAATATCAAATAAAATAAATACACTCCAAAACTTATTTTCCTCGAGGACTGCAATTGAATTCCTTCTCATATAAGTTAAACAGATAATCAGTAGCGTAACTTATACGTTACAAAACACCAAAACATTTCCAGAGCAGTGAGTACAAGTAGATTGTTACAAATATGCGGCGGCATCAAACCTGTTTAAAGAACAGGCAATCGCAGTTCTCGTTTCACATTGCAACACCGAAGTAGAAAGGCTCTTTAGTCCGTTGACCGTTGTCAAAGCTAAAGAATCAGTATACACACTCCAAGTGTGACAGCTGGGCATGCTGTATTGCAGAAATACTGTTAGTACTTTATATAATACGAGTTATTCGTTTTAAAATCCTACAAAATGTCGGGCGTAAAAATTGGCACAATATGAGTGTACGCACGACTTGCGGATATAGTGTAACCTTCAAGGTCATTTGTTGTAGGTCTGAGGAGCAGCTGGAGCTTGAGCTGCTTTCCTTCTGCTTAGGGAAGTGATATTTTCTCTTAACATTATTATACCTTTTAGCAACTTTTAGTTTAAGATCTGGGCACTTTTGTCTAACACTATTTGGCAACAACATAGAGTAAATAGAGACTCACACTTCACTATAATAAATCGAGTTATACTCAATATTTCAACAACGATCGTTTCGACACCAATTATGTGTCATCATCAGGCGAACAATTGTATAAGGTGAGTTCGCCTGATGATGACACGTATTTGGTGTCGAAACGATCGTTGTTGAAATATTGAGTATAACTCAATTTATTATAGTGAAGTGTGAGTCTCGAATTACTTTGTGTTATTTGTGAATGATAGGCGTAGTAATAAGGTTTTCTGGAGAAGGCCCCGTCTTGGTTGTGTTGTTGCCAACGTTTAGCCTTACTATGTAGAAAAGAAAAGCATTAGCCCTGAAGAAGCTCTACATAGTAGAGCGAAACGTTGGCAAAAACACAACCAAGACGCGGCCTTCCCCGGAAAACCTCATTACTAGAGCCCGGATTTTTATGTAATATCAACATGCGAAATATGTACATATTTATGCACCAAAAACATCAAAATATGTATTGAAATATGTAATAGCAACAAAATATGTAAAATTATGTAATAATCTAAATGCTAAGATTACCACCTCAATTCTAAATGCAGACGCAAATTACCCAGAATTTTGTAATTTGATTGGTCTGTAAGTACGTAAATTAATTACAATGGGTTAAAATTTACTAAATATAGAATTAATTATAGGGAAAATGTTTTGTTTTATGCAAAATTTACCTAAAATTTATTTTCAAGTAGATAACTACTAAATAAAAAATATGTGTTTTGGATTATGTTTATTAAAATTACTAATTTCACGTAAGCAATGTTGAAATACTGAACCAATTTATCAATGAGTGAAACAATCAATTCAAAATAATTAAGTTTTATAATGTGGATGAATTTTCAGTTTTCTATCTCTTGACATACAATGAACAACCAGGCATTTTTATTTTGAGACTTTTGCTGCTTTCATCGTACAGTGAATAACCATATACTTTTCCATATTTTCAGGGGTCATTGTTTGTCTTCTATCGGGTAAAATGTTTTTTGTAAGCAGAGAAGCTTCTCTCTACGTCACACGAAGTAACAGGAGCATATTTTAGCATAGGAATCTGATTTGCAGAGAAATGTTTTGGTAAATCGACATTGCCAACATTTAGCACTTTAGACATGGACTCAAGCGTAGAGTATCCTGGATTCCTGTTTAGCACAGCTTTGAAGTTTTCACCTACCTTACTTCCTGCAGCTACACTAAGCTTCTGTGATGCACGTTCCATTAAATCCATAGATTCGTGAAGAAGGGAACCTGATGTTTCCAACTGCTTGATGGTGCTAGACAACCAGCCGAAGCTACTTTGATGTAAGCACAGGAGCTTGCCACTTTCAGATCTTTAAATATGTCCTGTGATTCACGTATGGAAACAGCTACTTCTGAAGAGAACATGTTCACTACAGTCTGGACTCCTTCAAAATGTTCACAATAGAAGTTCACAGCTTCTAAACACGTACTGGCTCAGGAGGCAAATGGCTGTGTTGGGAATGATTTTTATAGCACTGAATTCTGTGCGGTGCTTTCACGAAGACCTTTTTTGTTGCTCATATCAACTTATTCCCACAGGGAAAATTACTTCTTACTACTTCAGCAACACGTTGCAATGCATGAGTCAAGCAGGTACATTCGGGTAGAAAACCTTAAGGGCAGTAGCAGCTTTAATCTGCATCTGAGTACATAATTAAAACCTTTTCCTCACACACACACTCTGGCCACAGAATCTTCATCCCATCATTTACGAATCTTGCAATTGTAGAATGATTTGTTTGTTTTAACACCTTGCAACAGATTAGAAATGGTTTTGCTGGACTTTCGGTAACTAGTTTTCCTACTACTAAATTTGCTATGTACTGACCCATGTCATCTGTAGTTTCATCGACGGCAAACCAAACACAGGAGTCTCCAATTTCATTCCATATATGAGCAACTGCTTCTCCATAACACACATGAAGATACTTTTCCTCAGAGTAGATTCGTCAGGAATAACTTTCATGTAATATTTTTAGAGAAAGGAGTGAAATTGAGGATTTTGAAGTTTATGCCATGGAATATTAGCTGCAACCATTGCACTGCACAAGTCTTTAAAAATCAATTCCGGGAGGTTCAACTGCATTTGTGTCAACAGAACTTGCTTTCTAGAAGACTGTAGGTGTTTGTTGCGTATGTGAAGGGCACTTTTGATATGTTTTTCCAATTGCGATATCATGAGACAGCCAATTCTTTTACGCATGCTTGACAGACTATTACTTTTCCGTCGGTTGTAAAGGCGCTATCTAATTTCCTCATGAATTCAACTTACAGGATAGCGAGGGCGCAACTGGTGCCATTTTACTAAGACTTGCAAGAAACTAACTGCAGTATTATCGCCTGGTTATATTGATGGTTGTTCAGCGGCTCACTTTGTTTCCTCGGAGCTATTATATTACAAGATGCCGACTACTACGACAATGGTAACAATGGTGACAATTCCTCCAGTACTTGTAAATGCCCAAAGCGTTACGAGAAACGTCAAAATGGAGGTAAATATTGTCGAGCGGCACCTGCTTTGGTATAAACTGACAACCATCAGAGCGAGGCGAGACGGTTATTATCGCATTCTTAATTTAACTTGCATCCTACTTCGCAGATTGATTTTTGTTGCTTTCAACAAAACTTGTGAAAACAGTAGTTTTTAATATGACTACAATAGTTTTTAAAAAATAATAAAATTGTAACGAAACCCAGAAAATATGTACGTTTTATGTAACATCGTTAAAATATGTCGAAATGTGCAAAATATGTAAAAAAAAAAAAAAAAAAAAAAAAAAAAAAAAAAACGTAAAGTAAAAATTTGAAAGGGAGTTCCAAATTACGTAATTCGCCAACATTTTTGCTTCTCATTGAAATATTATGCAGGATTTAAAACATGTAATTACATAAAAATCAGGGCTCTACTTATTACTATGGACACCGCCGCCAAAGCCTACGTAAGTTAATGATAGGCATGTTTATCTAGCTCATTCCTCCAGTTCACCTTCTTCATGTAGATACTCATTAGTTGAGACAGAAGTTACATTATTGTTATATTACATATTTTCATTTTGACTAATACAATTTTCTACACATTGATTTTCCGCGCTTTCTATAATGAAACTGGGATATTCATCTTAGAGTGTCATATCTCCATATACATTTAGTCTAGTAAGCTTCGCCACCGATAGATGGATTTCTGACGTCACCACGTGTGTAACTATAGAACATTCTTCTTTTCGCATTGGTTTTTCATAAAAACCGTATGTGAATAACGAAATCTTACAGCTCAAGCCACTAAATAAATATTTCTTACATGTTTCGTTTCGGTTACTGGATTGCACGTTTGCTTTGCGATAATCACAGATGGTTTCCACAATATGGCGACACAGCTCTAATGTATGCATGGCCCTCTCAATGATGCCAACATCAGTAAGAAAATCAAATTAAATTTTCTTAGCAAGTTTCCTTCTGTCTCCATGTACGTTTGCCCCATCCTCACGCTATATAATTATGTCATACATTCATTTGCGGAGTGACCATTTCCGAGATATTCCTTGTTATTGATTGGAATTTTCCAATACTTATCCCTTTCTCCAGTGGGAAGTGGTTATTTGGTCAATCGACATAACGACCAGTTCTTAAAACATTAAATTATCTCTTAATCCCGTTGTACCTAAAACAAAACGTAATAAAACAATTCATAAAAACATTTATCTTAGTATGAAGTAGATAGAAGAATAAATATTTGTAAGAATAGAAAGGGTAGATTGGGACTGCAAAATTGAATACCACGAGCGGGATTTGAACCAGGTATCTACCGACTGACTGCTCTAACCACTAAGCTACCATGGCCAACATGCCGATACGACATTAAATTATCCAATTCACTCGCATTAGAGCAGTCGGACGGCAACCGATAGATCCGTGGTTCAAATCCCGGTCATGGAATTCAATTTTTCAATCTCATTCTACCCTTTCCACTCCTGTCCTACACCGGCTAATGTGTGGAACAACATTAATTATTTTATAAGAATAGTTTGTACAAGAACGAGTAGAGAAATTCATGTGAGTGTACACACCACATTTTGTTCTCGTATCATGCAAAGAGCGCGGCATTTCATAGCGAGCAGTTTTTAAAAAATGTGACTCTCGCTTTTGCCTGCTTTATTCTTCTTATACCCAATTACAACGAAAATAAATGTAAATGTGTATTGAAGCTTTATCTCTGTTAATAAAAACTAATAGACTAACTATTCGAAATGTTTAGTGCTTCCGGGCTTGTAGAATTTCTGACCAGTGCAGTCGGAGGATCGTGTTACCCTGATGATGCCAAGTGCAGTACTTGGCGAAACTTTGGTATCTACCATGCCTTCTAGACCACGGCCGACAAGCCCGGAAGAACTAAACATTTCGAATAGTCGAGATACCGGCCGTGAAAGCCTAAATACATATACTAGTAGACTAAGCTTTTATAAGACTAGTTTGTAAAACAGTAGAGAAAGTGATGTGAATGTAACACATCAGATTTTCCTGTGTGGATATCTTCCTTAATTTGTCCTTCGGATATACCCTAGCTTCATTGCACGCAGTCAATAACGCGTCAATAACGCCTGTGATTGTCAACATTAAAATGTATAATGGCCACAGATGTTTGCATTCAGCAAGAGAGCAAAAACTACAAATATTTTCGGCTGTCAACTTATATTTCTGGTGCATCAGTGACGCTTTTAAAATATAAAAGTTTGAGTGAAATGTGGTGAAATGGTGGTTTTTATTAGTTCTTTATGTTGTTCTTTAAAAATAGCGGATCAATATTGTGTTTGCTTCCTAAGCGGGTAGGTTACTTGTCTGCTGGATGCGAAACTGGGTCAGGGAGCTTCATTCTTTCGTTTATCTTCCATGTTTGGTGCATCTTGACATAAAAGGACATGATTCTGTCATTAAAGAATTAAAAATCGTTCATCCAAGCCCACAAATGCCATCAACATTGCGCAACAATTAAATGAAGCACGCGCTTGTTTGAAATCAGCAAGGTAGCCAACTTGCGAAAGTGAAAATATAAAAGCGCTGAAGCGCGCCCGCAGGAGAAACTGAAGTTGCAGACAATGGACTCCACTTTCACTATCCCTTGCTAACAAGTAGGACAGCCAGCAGGTGGGAGGTTTGGAAGAGGGGCAAGAGGAGCAGGCTTGGCTGGAGGAAGGCCATGGTAAGGCAGGCAGGCGACTTTGATACCGCTAACCCAGTGCAATCATGGAGACTCTCATAATCAGACTCGTGCTGCTGGTGATTCTGTTTTTCCTGCTCACTGGAGACTACAACACACTGTTATCGCATCTTCTTCAAGAACCTCAGGCTAGCGGGAAAGGCTCTACAGCAAGGAAGCTCGACCATGACTCAGATTCTGGAAATGTGGAGGATGCTTTGGAGAGATTCTGTGAGTCTAAGGTTATGTTTATACTAGTACAGCTTAGGCCTGTAAGATGTCAGACGCAACAAATATAACACATTTGTTGACATCATAACCTTTTTGGTTCATCAATCCAATTTTAACTTTACAAGCAAAATATAGTAAACTGTCATATTTAAAACATGACAACTGTGTACTAACCTAAATGTTACATTATTAGATAGCTCAGGCAGGGAAAATATGGATAAAAATATCAGAACATACGAAATTGTCATCCAAAATATGAATGTGTGAAGAAGTTCCAAAATATTATGAAAGATATTTTAAAATCAAAATATCCTACACTTTAACAGTTTGGAGCAAGTTTAGTTCTTGAGTTTAAAAATGCATTGAGTAGAAATTATATTTTATACTTTGTCTAAATTTACTAATAAAATATCAAGTGAAATACAATAATTTATGCAAAGTTTATCTATTTTGAAACAAACTTAGAAAAAAAATTAATGGTTTGTTCTTATTTAACACTAATTGCAATCATGGGCGTCGCGAAGGGGTGGGGGAGGGCAAGGGGGGGTCGACCCCCCTTGGAAATTAATGAACCTAATGTACAATCAATTACCGACTATTAGACTATTATTTTAATTTTCAATGTAAATAATTTTTATTTGGCACAAATTAATACTGTTATCCGCAACAAATACTATAACTTTTCACAACAAAGTAATGAATTAATATTGTTTGACTGTAAACTTCCAACCGCGGCCCCCCCTAGAAAAAAGTCTGGTGACGCCCATGATTGCAATAGACTACTAAAAGTACTGATTTGCAAAAATAAAAGCTTCTCAAGAGTAATTGCACATGAAACGTCACATAGAGGAAATGTTACATTTTCTAAGTGTACCTAACTTATTGGAAAGGGTAATACTATCTTAAAAGCGCGATGCATTACTAATGGAAATTATTTTAAAAGCGAAGAAGAGTAAATTTTGCAAAATATCAATATTTGACCAAAATGTTAAAAAATACGAACATTTTGTCACAGGCATTGAATTCTACACACTGTAAACCGTGAAAATGTTGTTACCATAATTATAGTAAGTTGTTTTAGAGTATGAAATATATTTTGCCTGTCTCTACTCACGAGTGAAAGTACAGAGTATATTGTCTGTTTTTTATTATTGAAGGAGACAGAGGAAATTTGATTGTGGACGCATCAGATGTTCAGGTAACATAGTGGAGTCACAAGAGTATTCTTTTTGGCAATTAATTTCCCGAAATCAGCCATGAAACAAGTTGAAGCATGGAAAGAAACACTATAGAAAAATAGATAGCCATGTTTACGGTTAATCTGATTTCCAAAAATGTATGTAATTCATTTCTATATCAAAATTTACCATACGCAGGCTATTTGTATTCAGTAGTATAAAATAATTGAATTCGCAGTACTGTCATCGTATTATAAAACTATCCTTCTGTAAATGTTTTGCAATTAATGTGTGTAGTTAAGCCTCTGTTCAATGATATTTCAACAAATTTCTAAATAATCGACAGTCAAAGATAAAGGCTCTATGGCTCATAAGATATTTTCTTTCTTTTTTCTTTCTTTCTTCCTTTATATTTTATGAGAGTTTAGAACGTTAGCTTTACTTTTTGTATGTACGTAAAATTAATGTCCAATTATAGACTGTTTAAAAATACCTCTATTTTCATACATATTCTCTAAGTGTGAGTAATCCTTACAGAATATGCAGACACATTCTCTATGTGCTAGGATAACATTATAAAACAGACTTGACACACATATTCTTAAAGTGTTTGGGATAAACCTTACATAGTACTTATATTTGCAGTGATGTATTTCAGTGTTTGGGTAATGCCTTCAAAATACATCTATTTACACATATTCTCTAAGTGTTTTGACAATTCTTACAAAATACTTCTATTTTCAAACATATTCCCCAAATGTTTGGATAATATATTTTCAATGTACCTCTATTGGTAGATATATTCTCCAATTGTTTGGATAATCCTTAAAAATACCTCTATTTGCACATATATTCTCTAAGTTTTTTCTGGGGATAATCCTAACAAAACATTTTTTACAGACATATTCTCTAAGCATTTGGATAATCCTTACAAAATAGCTCTAATTGCAGATATATCCTCCAAGTATTTATTAAAGTCCCTTTCATAGCAGACAAATGCTCTAAGTATTTGCATAACCCTGCACATATTTCGACTCCAAAAAGTATTTGTCTGATCATATGTTTCAAGTTTGAAGGCATAGAATAAAGAGTAAACCCAATATTGAGCACTGGCAATTTAACTGTTCGAATATTTATATACATATGTAATATAAACTATACAGAACATTTACTTTCTTAGATTCGAAATAAACAGTAAACTGAAATGAAAAAGTTTTGTTTACAAGTATGACAACTATTGGTCTGTCTATAAGAAAACAAAACTTCTTGGGCATTTTTGCTCTCTTCAATACTTTGTAGGCCCGCCTTTCCTCTTGATAACTTCAGCTAATCTCCTTGACATTGATTTCACTAGGGTTTCTGTTGTTTCTACAAACATTCATTCCACTTAGTCAGTAGGGCCCTATTCAAATCATTGCTGTTGGATATTTCGTGTTTTTTATTTTGGTCCACTTTTTGCCACAAATGCCCTATTGTATTTACATTCGGAAATTGAGGTGGCGTCTGCATCCAACGTGGAGTGTTGTACAACAACCACAGCCTGATATTTAAGGCCGTATCGTTGTCCTGAATGAAAATGTAATTTCCAGGAAAGTTCATTTCTTCCACACTTTAGGAAGATGAGACTTTAAAATGTAAATATACATTCTGTGATCCATTGAGCCGTCAACAAAACACACATGTCTTACACCATTACCACTCACACAACCCCATGCACTCAAAGAATCGCGCTCGTGTTTTACACTAGCTGTGAGATTCCTCTCACAATCAGTATTCTTCTTTTGATTTGAAAATACAAAGTGAAAACGTTTTTCCAAAATTCATAGGTGTCAGTTCTATGTGTCTTAGCACAGACAATCCTCTTCCTTCTGTTCACCTTATTGATGTAAGGTTTTCTACGAGCACTTCTCACACTGTAACCATTATGGTAAAGCATATTTCTGATGGTTTGTGATGACACTTTTATTTTCCACTTCTGTTTCAACTTCTGCTGCTCTTTGGAACACTATGTGTTGGGTTTCTGGTTACTTTTCTATTACTCTTTTGCCTCCCTTAGATAGTTTTGAAGGGCGGTCGCTTATTGGTACATTTTTCAATACTTTTGTTTCCTCAGAATCCTACACAATGTTTTTAACAGTAGTAATTGGTCTTGAAATGGTTTCACTTATCTCTTTGAATGATGTTTTGTATCTAAATCAATGTACTACTGTTCTTCTTCTCTTTCAGTCGTTTCCTTCGATTTCTTGGACATGCCTGCTGCAAGACAAACTGTTGCTAACCACAGCACTGCCTGCTGAATACTGCCACACCCACTGTTCCACAGCTGGAGAGCAGTGCACGCTATCATTCAAACAAGACCAATACTTACTTGGGGCAGAAAAGCACGCGAATTAGCTTTGTATTTACACCACTGAAACATCATGACAAATTTGTCTTTGTCGGTCTGTGCATGAACATCTATAACACTATAATGGAAACAATGTTTACGTCATTCAGTAATTAGTGGCAACAATGTTTTCATGTGGTGCTATCAGCCGTAAATGATGCAAGATGGTAACAACGAGAAAGAAGAGCATCTGATGTATGTTACCTGTGAGTTTAAAGATAGTAATATATTTATAAGATATTTGTAGTAAGTTTAATTTGTCGACTATCTGTAAAAACAAACAAAAATGCTTCATTAAAATTGTAATTGCAAGAGGCAAGAAAGTTCAACAATGCCATGCAGCATTACTGGAAGCTCCTGGGGAGAGACTTTACATACTGTATCGTGGCTAGGTGAGCGCGTGCATTTTGCAAGAGTAACAAAGATATTCTCCAAAAACGTGGAGCTGGCAGCCCGCAATTATTTTAGAGCATTACAGATAACAGTCGACAAATTAAAATTACTACAAATATCTTTTAAATAATATTACTATCTTTAAACTCACAGGTAACATACATCAGATGCTCTTCTTTCTTCTTTCTTTCTCTTCTTGAATCATTTATGGCTGTAGCGCCACATGCAAACATTGTTGCCACTAATTATAGAATGACCCATGTATTGAATACACAGTTAATTTTTCATCATTAGTGCTTCCAGACCAATACTTTTTGGAGTCATTGTATACTATGGGTCTATACATTTACTACACTTTAACCACGACTGGCTTCTACCAGTAACTGAATAAATCTTCCCAATACAAAACCGCACATCTTCGCTGTCACTACCGTCAAAGTCTTCAGCATCAACATCTTATAAAGAAAGATTCTTACTTAATCGTTTAATTTCCCTTCTTGACTGTTTCAGCTTCTTTTAAGAGGCCTAATGTTACTTAACAAGCTGTCATTTTACCTACGTGCGTCACTTTCGAGTCAAGGATAGACAATTCATACTTTTCATCGTTGTAACTTCAATAAAACAATGAAAAGAAAACTGAGCTATACTTTTACCTTATTATGTCATAATATGATACTTTTCTTCTATAAAACAATGGTAATATTGAGACATGTCAGCTGTAAAGTTTTATGAGAGAGATATAACCGCGTCACATAAAAAGCTGCCAGTACGTAAACTGTCACCTATAAACTTGTTAACTGTCTTGGACTGGTGTCCTGTCAGACTATTTTATAGAATATAAATATACCGAGACCTCAACTGATAAATAATATATTAATCAAAAAATTCAAATAAAATTTATATTTTAGCTGTATCATAATGTTCTCGATGGGAATTATTACAACTTAATTTAAACATTGAATAGTACCGTTTCATGCATCATATTTTAAGTTCATTTGTGCGCTATTTTGATACGATTAACAACAATGATTTTTAAAACTTAAAATACTTTCCTTTCATACTTTTCGCTGCACTATAATATGACTACATAGTTATGATTTTGGTTAAATTTTCTTTCTATACACTAAAGTAATTAACAATTACGAATCGGCTGGAGAATTTAATGTCATACTGGCAAGTTGGCCATGGTAGCTTGGTACTTAAAGCAGCCGCTCAAGCGGAAGGTCCGTGGTTCAAATCCCGGCTACGGCATTGAATTTTTCAGTCCTGATTCAACCTCTTAAACATTGCCCACACGGCTTGTGTGTTTAAAAACACCAGCAGTAAATTTGTTGGCATAAATAAATAATAATTAAAAATTATTGGTTGTAAAGAAGCGATGAATTATAAAATGATAATGTACATAAAGCATAAAATTATATACAGCCGTAAAGTTACATAAAGTATGTATTGCTATAGTCAACGTTTTTAAATTCAGTTTTAATTGCAGATTTCATACTTGCTCATAGAATTCTTTCATCTAGGTTGTCCGTCAGCCTTATCCATAGAATGGTCCTAAATCTTCAACTGATGTCATGTTCGCTGAGGTAATTCGTCAACATAACCTTAAATGGACTTTTTTTATTTGCATAATTTGCTGTTGGTTCTATTAAGTGATAATTGTATCTTGTATAAATATTTATCCTGAGTACTACCGTGTCACTGAGCCTGCATTTCATCGTTAATAAAGATTCCAAAATATATAGCTTAACGTGTTCAAACTTTTCTGTTTTCTAAATAAAGGTTTGTAATAGGCATTGAATTGGGCATCTATTACTATGCATTCAATCAGAACTTTAGGTACATTGGATTCTTTTCCCGCATTCAAATTCCATATAACAGAAAACTATTGAAGGAACGAAAATATGGTAAGCTTAAGTAGGACTTGGACACTAATCATTTCATTCTCAAGGATTACAGTATAAATGGAAAAGGTCAGATTCAGTTTTAATTAAGATGAGAGATCTGCAGAAACACTGCTAACCTTGATTCTTATCACAGTTGATGACCATGTTATTTCTGTGGACACGTATTACATCGCCCAACAAAGAAAATCTGATATGTTGCACTCACATAACTTTCCCTACTTTTGTACAAACTATTCCTACAAACACCCCTCTATCTACTTCATCTTAATCAACTTAAGCGATATCTTACTCGTAATTTGCTTGAAAGTGCAAGGAGAATATGAGAATGCGGTAGACTTTAAACAAGCAAATCTTTTAAAGCCTGCCGCTATGTGACGGCTTCGAAATTTCATTCTCTTTGCATGATCAAAAGATAAACAATTGAATAAGGATCTCCCATTTGAGAAAAGTATAAGTACTGGAAAATTAAAAAGAAAAATAACAAGGAATATCTCGGAAATAGTTCACTCCACACACAAAAAATATTTGACATAGTTTGTGATTTAACGAGATCTATATGTTCTGTATACTAATATTTTATCCATATCTTACGGTTTACCAGTTGCAAACGTCATTCAGAATGAAAAGAACTTTGAAGGCACTCCCAGAAAATTCAAAATATAAATTTAATTTCTCATTAAAATAAGTTAAACATATGGTATTTCATATGGTATTTTAATCAAAATCGTGACAGCCATTTTTGAGAAAATCAAAATTTTCGAAAAACGTTCCATGCAAAGGATAGTCTGGCGGGAGGAATTTTCTTGGACATCTTCGTGTAGGTCCTTGGAAGGTGCTGCACCTAAATACTAAGTTTGGTATTTAACGTTGTTTTCGTTTCTGAGTTATGCTGTTTACAGACACACGCACACACACGCATGCGCACAACACACTCGGACATTTTTCTAAAATGGCCTTTTTGATTAACGTTACCTCAAAAATGTATTTTGCATGAAAGCTCGGAATCGATTTTTGGGTTGAAATGCAACTCCTTTCTCTGCCTACTATGTATATATTAGAGAAAGTTTAAAAAAAAAAATCACTTTCCATTTGAGAAAAGAAGTGTTGCAAAATTGAAACAAATAACAAGGATAATCTCGAAAATGGTTCACTACAAAAAATATGCATTTGATATAAATTGTATGTTTTAACTAGGTCTCCTTTTTTGGGTAGTAAGATCTGTCTGTCTATTATGCTATGCAAAAATCATCCAGAATAAAGAAGACTTCTGAGTACATTCCCATAAAAAATGCAAGTTATACACTTCATTTGTCATGAAACTAGCTTGACCACCAACGATTTAATCAAAATTTTTCAAGCCATTTTTGGGAAATAAAATTTTCAAAAATGTTCCATTTAAATGGTAGTTTGGGATGGAGGAATTTTCTTGAAAATGAGCTAATATTGCATTGTTATCCAATTCTAAGCTATGTTTAACGTTTCAGTCTCTAAGTCATCGGAAAGTTATTTTAAAATCGACTGCAGAATTTGAAACGAACAAACACACAAGCAAGAAAACGAGTTGATAAAAATGTGTTTAAATACGGGTATTGTTGCTTGTGTTTCTTGTGATTCCTTCATTCTCAAGCGTTAAAGTGAAAAGGCATAAGGCCAGATTCAGTTTATGTTGAGATGACACATCTGCAGAAACACAGCTATTAACCTTGCTTCTTATCGCAGTTAATGACCATGTTATTTCCAGGACATGCACTTTCGGTCCTGACGATAAAAGTCCCTGTATCTTTAATGAGTGTGACAAGCAGCGGGTTTTTCAAGAACATGGGATCTTCTCTTTGATGTACAGGACGACTCCCAAATTGAGGATAGCAATTTGCAACTGTCTACTGTCTTCCAGGTTGTAAGCTCAGTTTGCATGACTTTTAGATATCAGATGAATGAACAGGTGGTCGCATGATGGATCTTTCATTTGTATAACACAAGGGCTATAAATTCACAACACCAGTCCCATGTTTTAATTCATGATATTATCCGGTGTTGCACCAGTGGCTTTTTAAATCTGAGTGATGATTTAATTTTTAATATAGTTAACTTTATTAAAATATAATATATTTTACAGTGTTGCCAATAAAATATAAACAAATTTCAAAGAATAGCAACACTTGTGTTGGGGATACAACTGAACAATTGTCCTCGAAGTCAAAAGTAGAGAAGAACATAATAAAACTTCTGGCATGGTAGGAAAGAGTTCTGGTGATCGATGAATGATGTGAATATATGAAGACAAGTGTAGATTCAACTGTAAGAGCGTGAAGATCTTTCTGAAATGCAGAATTGCTGAAGTACAAAGGAACATCCCCTATATTCGAAGAACCCGATTTCGTAACAGCTGTATTCTTCTGAGTAGTGAATTTGAAGCTGAACCCCATATAAAGCATCCAGATTAGACTAAATATGGGAGCCTTTTGAGATGGTACTGCCATGCATTTTTTTAAGGGCGCTGATGACCACGAAGTTGAGCGCCCTTAAACCCCAAAACCAAACGTTTTAAGATGGTGCATTCCAAGTCAGTTTAGACCTAAATATTTCACAGAATCAACTTGAGGGGTAGCCTAGTTTTTGTTTTGTAGGTATATGTAACTAAACTGGACTTTTTGGATTCATCTACTTTGAATACGTATTCTTGGAGGCTGCTAATTGCTGTTTCACCTTTACTAAGGACAACTATATCGTCTGCATTATTGATTGCATTAGACTATCACTCTGGAAAATCGAAGATAGTTTAATTAATTTCGTTTACCTTCCTCGTACTCTATGAAATTACTGTACAGGGATTTTGGGGAAAATTCTCACTTTATCACTTGTAATTTTGTATAGCCCCAGGGTATTATCTACTAATAAGAATAAAATATCCATTGCTTTTTCCGGAAGAGTATACAGTACCTGCGGATATTGCATTTCTAATTTTCTTGGCACCCTCTTCACAGCCTTTGAAATGTGTAGACTGTAATAAATTGACGGTAAAACAAATGCGCAAATGGTCGAGTAAATTTTATATTAGCACTAGGGACGAACTTTTTTACTTCTTTCTCTACTACGTTTCCACTTTCTCGTACGTACTGTTTGATATCGAGATTTCAGTGGGATTAATTATGTTTCGAGGCCCACAGAATTGAAAAAAAAGCATTTTTATAAAAAATTCCATGTGTGTGTGCACGTGCGCGTGTCTGTTTACAACATAACTCAAAAACGAAATCTTGGATTAACAACAAACTTGGAATTTAAGTTCAGCATCATTCAGGGATGCGACACAAAGATTTTCAAAGAAATCTCTGCACCCCAAGCTACCCTTTACTTGGAAAAATGTTATTTTTTATTTTCTCAAAGATGGGCCTAAGTTTTTATTAAAACATCACATGTTGAAGATATATTCATAACAAATAAAATCTATATCCCTTGAGATTTAAACTTTTTTCAAAGCATTAGTTTATAAGAATCATCTACAACTCATATTCCGACAATTTATTCTGGAATAATTTTATATAATTGGTAAACAGTAAGAGATATAGACAATCTAACTATTCAAAAATCTGGTTAAAAAGCATACAATTGTGGAAAATGGCTATTCTCTCTCTCTCTCTCTCTCTCTCTCTGTCTCTCTCTCTCTCTCTCTCTCTCTCTCTCTCTCTGTCTCCCATGGTCATGCAAAGAGATCGGAATTTGAAGGTCATTACGTAACTGCATGTGTTAAAAGATTTACTGTGATTCAAGCCTACTGCATTCCCCATAAATCTCCTTTTACCTACAAGGAAATGTGTAATGAAATTGTTTCTGTAAATGTTTGTCTCGTTTAATATGAAATATATGAAAATCCAGGGACTGTATTTTATCCCAAGTGACATAACTAGACGGCCACGATAAAACAGCTACGTAAGCCTTGAAGAAATGCTAAACAGCCTGAGCGAAACAAAAGACAGTGGGATCATAATTAGTATAATGTATCATATTAATTATGCGATATTTAGATTCTGCAATTGGAATTGTATGGCATACTGGAGATACGGATAGTGAAGTCCAGTTCTACAAAAGTGCCTACATTGTTAAGTTTCTGAATCCTGCAATTTAGCGCAGTGCTGTTTACCAAGCAGGAGACCCAGTTCGATTCCCGGTACCGGCGTAGGGATTTTCTCCCGCTGGGGTACCTGGCCTGGGATGCACTCAGCCTCGTTAGGTCTCAAATGCGGAGCTACTTGATCGAGAATTAACGGCCTCGGGTTGCCCTGATCGCGTCCCACCCTCCAGTAATACACCCTACTTATGATGCCTGTGGTGGGCAGAGGTGGGAGACGCAACGGCCGGGCGGTAGACCTTGGACTGTTGCGCTGCGGGCCTAGTTATATAAAGAGAAAGAGAGAGAATTAAATCCACTACATCAACAGCCATTAATAATTAACAGAACCTAAATTCATGATTAACAATTTGAAGATTTTAAGAATTACATTGTTACATTATTGGCTTAGGGGTTAACAGTTTCTTCATATTCGATAGTTTCATCTTGCTTAGTGAAAAATCTTAGAATTTGTATACCTAATATTAAATAAGTACCCCAAAGAAAATGTACTAAAATTAAAAAAAAAATCTGATGTGTTGCACTCACATGACTTTCTCTACTCTTGTACTAACCATTCTTACAAACTCTTATTCCTATATCTTCTTCGTGTTAGTTAAAATAAACATTTGTACAAATTGTCTTATTGCTTATTTCCTTGTAGGTGCAAGGGGAATATTGGAATACAGTAGGCTTTGTGCGATAGTCAAATCTTTTAAAGCTTTGAGATTCCGTTCTCTTTGTACACGTAACATATAAAAAAATGAACAACGATGACCCATTTCACGAAAGTTCCAAGTTTTCCGAAACTCACACACATAACAAGGTATATCTCCGAAATGGTTCACCCTACAAGAAAATTTATTGAGACATAAATTGTGTATTTTAGCAAGATCTACATTTTTGTATAGTATAATTTGCTCTATCTCTAACGGTTTACCAGTTATGCAAAAGTCGTCCAGAGTAAATACGACTACAGGGGCTATAGCCAGAAAATTCAAGATATACATTTCATTTGTCATAAAAATATCTCAAACATCTGACATTTTAATCAAAATCGTTAGAGCCATTTTCAAGAAAATCAAAATTTTCGAAAAATTTTCCATGTAAAGGGTAGTTTAGGATGGGGCTATTTTCTTCAAAATCTTCGTGTCACATCCTTGAACGACATTAAACTTAAATACCAACTTTGATTTTTAACCGACTTTTCGTTTTTGAGCTATGCTGTCCACAGACTGACAGACTGACAGACTGACAGACACACAGACACACAGACGCACACACGGACCTTTTTCTAAAAATGCTTTTTTTGGATTCAGGGGGCCTCAAAACATGTATTTCCGATGAAATCTCGACTTCGAATTTTTGGGTGGAATACAATACTTCCCCTACTTACCAGTAGAGAAAGTAATAGAACTGAATGCACTTAAATATTTCTCGTCAGGTTGACAATTCTTTCACTGCTAAAACATACTTACAGACCATGCATCATTTTTAGACTCTTAGATTATTATAGGGGAGAGATGAAGGAACTGGAAAATCCAATATTGCATTTAAATGAATATATCAAGAGGACTTTTTTTATGAATATCGTGGGGCTTAGAACTTTACAATTCTAAGGGGAAAAACGAAGAAAACAGAATATTCTAGATTATTGTAGAGGAATTTAAATTGGTGCATGGGGTTGCAGTAGAACTCTGCTTAACCAAAACAGCGGGGGAGATGCTAGGAAGTAATAAGAACGAATGAAAAAATAGGAATGCTCAAATTGGTGCTGGAGCAACATTGCTGCTGCAATAGGCAATGGTGTTTTACCTCAGCTCTAAATTTTAATTCCGGTATTTGTTTTTATATGCAACCAATCCACACCATTTACCCTAATACTAAGAAATACTGTACCGTTATAACAAGTGTATTACAAAGGTATTGCATATGCATTCGATGCAGAGACCCACTGTTATTTTATTGTTGCTGTTGTTCAGTGTGTGTGTTTTCTGATGTTAGCCTAAAGAAAATGTGTTGTGAGAATAACTGACCAGAAACTAAGAGGAGAATTGGGTTTAGGTATAATCTATATAATTCAAACGAAAGAACAGATTATTTTGGAAATGATTGGCTAGAACAAGTACATCGAATGCCAAGAGAGAGAGATACTCAATAAGAGCGCTAAGGTATAGAGCACAACGACAGATAAAAATACACAGATCAAATAAGCGATAGATCGACCAAACTAGCTGTAACAGACCAAAGATCTCAAGACTTGAATCACAAGAAGAAGAAGAAGAAGAAGAAGAAGAAGAAGAAGAAGAAGAAGAAGAAGAAGAAGAAGACAGAAACTCGAAGCCGTTAACGACCGTATATTCGTATTCAAACCTTACAGGTACTCATGGGTGGCTTTCTAAGTCTTAGCGCCGTGGCCGAGCGGTTAGCGCGCTCGCCTACCACCTAGGCGGCCCGGGTTCGATCCCAGGGACCCGCATGTGGTATTCGTGGTGGACGAAGCGGCGTCAGGGCGGGTTTTCTCCGGGTACTCCGGTTTCCCCCGCCATCTCATTCCACCGGTGCTCCATCTTCATTCCATGTATCATCAGTGTCACCGCCTGCGGTGCCGTAGTAGTAAAAGCGGGCGTTAAACACTACAAACAATTTCTAAGTCTTACAGTTTTTAACCAAATATTTCCCAAAGTTAGCCATTTGCTGCCCTACCATAATTATAAGTATATTTTGAGATGAATGGAGATATCTTTGGGAAAACATTTTAGTTCCATTGTATTAATGCATTAGCTATTGCATACAATGCTCAGAACTTCTCACAATTTTGAAAAAAAAAAAAAAAATATATCACCATATTATTTAAATACTAATTCACAAGTATTAAAATGATTGAAAGGAAATTAGTACAGTATGCTGTAATTTATTTTACAACTACATTATGAGGCTCCAATGGTAATGTTTTTATACGCACTGTGGCGTCTAGCCTGGTGAAAGTCGGAATGGAAGTTGGCGAAACATTGCTTCTACAAGTCATTTCAGGGTATTGCGTCAAAAGATGATCACTGACTTCGCTTCTTAAGTGTTGATTTGCTTTTCCGTTTTGTTTTCTGATAATGTAGAAAATTAAATTAAAACTTTATTGTGCACATTGTTAGTAGGAATAGGCCTTCCGTTTTCTAGTTTTCGTGTATAACAGCTGACAGATTCATTGTCTACTGTTTTTCTGTGCTAACAAATTTACGTTTTTACTTGGAAAAACTAGTTTAATCTTAATCTTTATTTTTTCCAGTTTTAAATTCGAAACAAATTTGGTAGATATTTTTTCCTAGCCCTGTTCGGATTAGGCGGATTTTCGGATTAGTGGGGTTCCGATAAGAGGGACACTGCTGTATTTTCTTTCTTCTGGATGCTTTAGAAAATATGTTTGAACCTTTAAACATAATTTTTGTAACAAATAGTTGAATCAAGTGCGTTATATTTTGAGAAACTTGCAGGAAACGTCATGTATCATAACATCATTATATAACACAATTATGCTGAAGTCATCATGGAATTATTTCAAAAACTTACAGCAAATACTAAGGTAAAGGAAGCTTTTAGTCTATAAATATTTATTACGTTTAAGAGTCATATTTCAGCTTTATAACTTCATTCTCTCCGAGTTTCTGCTGACAATTTGAGCAATATTGGTTACAGGCTACATCACTTAGAACATTTTGATGAGGAAAGGCGTAAGAAACATCACAGTCGAGTAAAAGGCAATTAGGTAATTTGCTTGAACCTTTAATTGGTCACGTGTTGAAGATATAAATGACTACGAGCAAAAGTCATAGTGTATGCTTGAAAAGGTGTAAAGTATCTTTTGGACATAACCAATTTTAGAATTTTTTTTGAAAAAGTTTATCCTTAAAAGGGAATATTGAATTACGACGCTATAAATATCTATTACAACACATTTTTTGAGATTCCACTTATACTCCAATGACCATATCGGGGCCTCTTACCTTTGAAATAAATTGTCATACGGAGAATACAGTTGACTGCTATAATGGTTTTCTGTTTGATTTTGTGGTTCCTCTCATTTGTGCTTACACGCTCTGGAGAGTATAGGGAATAACCTTGATTAGAGAAAACGTCCCGCCCACTCTTCTACCCAGCCGGGAATTGAACGCGGGAGCCGTTACACAACAAAACGTTTTGTTTTTAGTTTGCCTTACGTTTACGTTTAATGAATCAACACCAACAGAAGTAATTTTTAACAAACGGTGGCGTGGAAGTTCAGGAAAAATTGCGGATTTTATTATCAGTGTTTTATTAACACGTTTTCATGTCTGTTTATCTATTTGGTACAAATTTTGCAATCAATTTTAAACTAACCTCCCGATAAGCTAGAGACTTGAAACATAGCTTGGAATGGGATGACTATGAAATGTCAACTCCCTTTCAGGAAAATCCTCCCACACTAAACTATCCTTCACATGAAAAAAGTCAAAGTGCGGCCGAGTCCTTTATGACAAACAGCTCCGGTATGGATCTAGCGGCGCAGCACTTTTGCGCAAAATTACGTTACATTTACGCAAATGGGCATGGTTACAGTACCGCAATAGGTGGCATATCATTAGCGCAAATGAGTATTAAGGCGTAGTGACCACTGCATTCTCCAGAGGATTCTTCATAGCGCTCATTTTCTTCAGAGCTGTTGAGACTGGTAACGTGTCTCAAGTATTGGTTTACTTCACTGGCGACATTGTGCCAGTTGTTCGACCAAAACTTTACAAAGATCCATAATGTATGTGTGTTTCTGTATGATATGTTTCCAAACTTTCCTGTTCTGAAAGGAAGTCATAAAGATGTATATTTCGTTCTGGAATTCCCTAACATGAACAAATGCAATACTATTCATTTCGTAGAGTTAGAAAATTGTGTGATTAATTTGTCACATTTATTTGCTGTACTGTAACCTAACTTTTGCTGTACTGTAACTTGCATTTTGAGGCTGTGTAACGGTATCTCATGGTCAGCTTTGAGCAAATGGCGTCAATGATTTACCGCCACAAACTAAATGTTGAAAGTGAAGACGAGAGGACCTTTACTAAAGTGGCGAGTATTTAATAGTATAACTGAGTTTGTGTTAATTATATTACAGTAGTATTTTTATTTTCTGTACTACGTATAGTAAGTAGAGGAAGTATTGTATTCCACTCAAAATTCGATGTCGGGATTTCACCGCAAATATATGTTTTGAGACCCCCTGAATAAAAAAAAAGCAGTTTTAGAAAAAGGTCCGTGTGTGTGTCTGTGTCTGTCAGTCTGTTGACAGCATAACTCAAAAACAAAAAGTGAGTTAAAAACCAAAGTTGGTATTTAAGTTTAATATATTTTAAGTATATTTTTATTTTAAACTACTCTTTACATAGAACATTTTTCGAAAATTTTTATTTTCTTGAAAATGGCTCTAACGTTTTAGATTAAAAGGCCATATGTTTAAAATATTTTTATGACATGAAATTAATATACTGAATTTTCTGGTTATAGCACATGTAGTCCTGTTCACTCTATGACGTTTGCATAACTGGTAAACCGTAAGAGATACACCAAATCTTACTGTACAAAAAATGTAGATCTTGCCAAAACACACAATTTATGTCCAAATAAATTTTTTTGTAGAGTGAACCATTTCGGAGATATTCCTTTTTATTTTTGTGAGTTTTGGAATACTTAAACTTTCGTCAAATGCAAGATTGTTATTCACTTAGCCGTGCAAAAGAAACCAAATTTAAAAGTTTTAAAAATTTTTACTATCGCTCAAAGCCTACTGTATTCCCATATTCCCCTTGCAGTTACAAGGAAATAAGCAATAAGATAATTTCTGCAAATGTTTATCTCCACTAATACGAAATAGGTATAGTAATAAAATTTTGCAAGCATGATTAGTACAAGAGTAGAGAAAGTCATGTGAGTGCAACACATCAGACTTTTTATTATTACACCTTACTACATGCATTGGAAATACAATTACTTTCTTCCTTCATTACATAAAATCACCACCATCGAACACTCGAAACAGTTCTGCCAATTTTGTTCGGTTAAATGGAGTTCTACTGTATATGAAATTAGCCATTCCAGATTTAAAAAGCCACACCCGGTGAGCTAGCTTGTATACCAAAGTGAATTAACAGTTCATTCTATTTGGGCAAGGAGTAACTATGGATATAAACAATAAGGAGGAAGTATCATCACGTCGCTTGGGAATTATTACCTTGGAATAATGTCAAGGTAACACTCATAAACACAAACACATACATAATTAAATAGAACCGAGAAATTATCATTCCTTATTCCTTTGTTGCTGTCTTCGCGATTATTTAACACTATTATGCGAGCATTTGCATTCTTATTTAGCATACACTAGTAATGAACTTGATTACAGCGTACATAGGATAACCTTTCGTATATAAGAATTGCTATAAAAATTTGGTATCCATAATTGTCACTAAGTTTAAGTAGTATAGATGTTTTAGATTAAATCCTGCACACACCTACATTATTTATAATGATAATAATAATAATAATAATAATAATAATAATAATAATAATAATAATAATAATAATAATAATAATAATAATAATAATAATAATAATAATAATAATAATAATAATAATAATAATAATAATAATAATAATAATAATAATAATAATAATAATAATAATAATAATAATAATAATAATAATAATAATAATAATAATAATAATAATAATAATAACAATATCCATCAGATGGAACAATTATTTTCAATGGCGAAACCAGATATTAGCACCCCACACGCATAAGCAAATTTTCTCCTTGTATAATATACTCAGAAAGAGATGAAAAGAAAAATCCTGGAAATATCCGAAGTAATAAGAATGCAAGCGAAGGACGCCGTGACACCAGCACAAGTAGCGAAGTACAGATGGGCAGGTCATATAGTAAGGTTCAACAACAATCGCTGGACAAATTTAGCAATGATGTGGGACGCAAGAGGAAGGCCGAGAAGACCGATATCGAGATGGGCGGACGACATGAAGAACGCTAGCAGCACCTACATCAGGACCACAAGGAACCGCACCCATGAACAACTGCTCAGCAACTAAGACACCCAGTGTCATCATGTACCAAACGAGATAGGACATACCTGAACACGTCAGTGACAGTGAAAACAAGTGTCAAATCTCAAAACAAGTGAGAACTAGTGCTAAGTGTCAAAATGAGTGAGACTCAAGTCCAGAGGGCAGAGGAGTGAAACTGAAAACAAATGTGAAAACAAATCTGAGTAAGGGCAAACTATCAAAGACAGAGGAATTCCACATTCCTAGTTTAAATGTGGGGAGAACATATCGAGCTACCCTTCTCCTAGGAGAGAACGTCACCCTATATTAGGATTTATTACCACCACCAACCACCACCATCCACCAACCACCACCATCCACCAACCACCACCATCCATCAACCACCACCACCATCCACCAACCACCACCACCATCAACCACCATCCATCAACTACCACCACCATCCATCAACCACCACCATCACCAACCACTACCATCCATCAACCACCATGCACCAACCACCACCACCATCCATCAACCACCACCACCATCCACCAACCACCACCACCATCCATCAACCACCACCACCAACCACCACCATCCTTCAACCACCATCCACCAACAACCACCACCACCATCCATCAACCACCATGCAGCAACCACCACCACCATCCATCAACCACCATCCACCATCCATCAACACCACCACCATCCTCCAACCACCACCACCATCCACCAACCACCACCACCATCCACCAACCACCACCATCACCAACCACCATCACCAACCACCACCATCCATCAACCACCATCTACCAACAACCACCACCACCATCCATCAACCACCATGCAGCAACCACCACCACCATCCATCAACCACCATCCACCATCCATCAACACCACCACCATCCTCCAACCACCACCACCATCCACCAACCACCACCATCACCAACCACCATCACCAACCACCACCATCCATCAACCACCATCTACCAACCACCACCACCATCAACCACCACCACCATCCACCAACCATCACCAACCACTACCACCATCCATCAACCACCATCCACCAACCACCACCACCACCATCCATCTACCACCACCATCCACCAACCACCACCACCATCCATCAACCACCACCATCCACCAACCACCACCAACCATTAACACCATCCACCAACCACCATCACCATCCACCAACCAGCACCGCCATCCACCAACCACCAATAGCTACTACTACCAACTATTACTAAAATCATTATTATCATTATTGTTATTGTTACCGGATTAGCCTAGATTTAATAGAATGTACATAAAGTAATTTGAATATATTTTTATAAGACATAAATATCTATTGACTAACTAAAGTTACCTGAGAAGTTAAAAAAAATCTGCAGTTGCATTCAACTGTGCTAAAAGTCATTTTTTTAGCCCAGCCATTAGTTTCGTGTGTTATATCATTTGTTCAGTGATGCAAACATGACAACCTGACCTTTCACTTGAAAATGAATGACACGCAAGGAAAGTGATCAGCTTTCATTCGTCTCTATATAAGGCGTGTTATACGTGAAAGGTTCTTTATCAATGTTTGGCATAAGTTGTCTACGATTTGACACATATGCGACTGACGCAATACTCAACAATCGCAAACTGAAAGTAGGATGATTATACAGACAACATGACTAGCTAAACAGCAGTATACCTACTTTATGTTGATCATAAGTGAAGACGGCAAGTGTTTCGTAAGATGCAGAGAAATTTCCGCCAGTCATTTGTTCGTAAAGCACAGATGCTATTTAATTCTCAACGTTGCCCTGGAACAAACTTCTTTGTTTCCAAGATTCTGTACAAAATTAAAAAAACAAATTGCACCGGTTTAAGTTGTATAGAAACAGCTAAGGAACTGTACTGATTCTGTAGTGGAATCATTCCAAAATCCGTAACAACGACCACAGATATATTAAGATTTTTCGTAGCAGTAACCGTTCCCAAATGATTCAGTGTTGTAAGTTTCCCAGGCTGAAGTTCACGTTAATGTGTGTAAGACGTCTTAGAACGTATAAAATTTTTCTTGTGCGTTCTACAGATGCTATTTAACTATAGTAAGAAGGTTATATTCCACCCGAAAATTCAATGTAGAGATTTCACTGGGCAAGAGCCCGTGACTGCCAGACCTCTCTTATTTTATAAAAGCTGAAAGTTTATAAGAGCATGCCCACAACACAGGTAGGAGCAGTGGACTACTATAAATTTTGGATCATCGTGACTTTAGCAGTAACAGGTACCAAAGGTGTATAAAATAACAACCTAAAATCGTCAAAGTATACAGCCTAATTTTCTTATATTTTCTTCGGGATGATATTAGAAATCACACCATCCATTGTCAGACACTTCGTATCTTGGCAATTCCTCACCAGACACTCTTAAACTTTAATAAATGATAATAGTAGGTACTTGCGTTATAGTATAAAACCTGAATTTTATGTGTTCCTTGGGTGACTATTAGAAAATGCCGGACAGCTTCGACAGTTGTGACACTGGCCAGGACAGCTGTACGTGCGAGCGCGATGCAATGTATAGGTGTCGCAAAACTAGACCGACCAACTTTGGGAGCTGATAGATAACATTATTTTAAGCACTTTTTGTTAAGGAAATTTTTTTGCTGCGGTGCTTCGTTTAAGCGCTAAACCAGTTAATGTCATGACCTACTGCCTCACACTCAGTTTAAGTATTTACGGCAAAATCAACAATGCAAATCAGTATTATATTTATCTTAATAAGACACACAATCTTAATCCAAGAAAGAAAAACAGAACACAAACATCTCATTGTTTACAGTTAATCACAGCTTTACTATTCAAAGTAAATGTTGGAACGCACGCCCATTGCGATTAGCACAGAGTGCATCGACGTGCCCTATTCTGCCGTACTCTCGCAAAGGTACCAGCCATTTCTCTGGCTTAAAAGTTTGTCCGTCTAATTTTGAATAGTAAAGCTGTGATTAACTATAAACAATGCAGTAACTTCTGCAAATGTTTATCTCAACTAACACGAAGAAGATAGTGGAATAAGAATTTCCAAGGATGGTTAGTATGAAAATCTGTTAGTTCTCTCTCTATTTCACTTGACCATGCAAAGTGAACGGAATTCTAAAGTCATCATATAGGCATTCGCTCTTAAAAGACTTGCTATCGCTTAAGGCTACTCTATTCCCCTATTGAATTGCAAGGAAATATATCTGTATTAACTTGAGGTAGATATATACAGAAGTAATGTCTTTAAGAATAGTTTGTTGAAGAAATAATAGAAAAGGTCGTGTGAATGTAACGCACGAGATTTTTAATTCTTACTTGCTACAAATATTTTCTGGTCCCTGGCTACAAGTGCAATATTTTGTTTCTTCATATCTCCCTGTTGATACCATCAATGAGTCGTATACTCTCAGTTAAATTAGTGGATATTGTGTTCGAGATAATTAATGATCAATCAAATGCGTAATTCCCGGACTGCGTCACAGACACACATGTGTGATGTGGCATGTGAATTACGTCACTGATGTATAGCATGTAGGTACATACGTACGAGTTGTTTACAGAGGCTAGGATAGGTATCCTTCCGACTTCGACAAGTCACGTAGGCTGTTTGTGCACATCAAACACTGCAAGCCAAGTCACGTATCCGATAGGAATATCACCGTCCTATCCAATTAGATCAGTAGGTATATCTGAAACACGCGTCTTAAGTTACCTAGGAATCGGTGCTTTCAAGAAGGTACTAGCAATAGTTACGTTTATCGGCCCCCGCAATTGGTCTCCAGTTTAATATAATTATACAGTGCGTTTCATTCCCCATGTTTTGTGCTACAGCTAAATGGAGATGGTTTACAAAAATTGTGGTATGTTACATTCATATGACTTTCTCTACTCTTGTACTAACAATTCTACAAACGCTTATTCTTCTATCTTCTTCGTGTTAGTTGAGATAAACATTGGCAGAAATTACCTTATTGCTTATTTCCTAGTAGGTACAAGGAACACATGGTAATGCAGTAGGCTTTGAGCGATAGTCAAATCTCATAACGCTTTCAAATTCCGTTCTCTTTGCACGGATAACATATTAAACATGAATAACGATCTTCTATTTGACAAAATTTTAAGCATTCCAAAACTCACACAAATAACAAGGAATATCTTAGAAGTGGTTCACTTTATAAAAACAACTATACGGACATAAATTGTGTGTTTTAGCAAGAATTACAGTTTTTATAGTAAAATTGTTTCTATCTCTTACCGTTTGCCAGTTATGGGAAAGTCATAAAGAGTAAACAGGACTACGTGGGCTTAGCCATGAAATTCAAAATATACATTTCGTTTGTCATAAAAATATGTTAAACATATGACATTTTAATCAAAATCGTTAGAGCCGTTTTCGAGAAAATAAAAATTTTCGAAACATTTTCCATGTAAAGGGTAGTTTAGGGTGGAGCAATTTTTCTTCAAAATTCTTAAAAGATAATGAACTTAAATACCAAGTTTGGTTTTTAACCAACTTTTTCGTTTTTGAGTTATTCTGTCCACAGACTGTCAGACACAAAGACAGACAGACAGACAGACAGACACACACACACACACACACACACACACACACACACACACACACACACACACACCATTGACCTTTTTCTTAAAAAAAAAACTTTTTTTTTTTTTTTTTTTTTTTTTTTTTCATTCAGGGTGCCTCAAAACATATATTTTCGGTGAAATCTCGACATCTAATTTTTTGATTGAGTGCAATACTTCCTCTACTTACTACACGCAGTAGAGAAAGTAAAAAAAATCGTTCACCACGTGCTACCCTTTACATAGAAACTGCTTCGAAAATTATTTTCTCAAAAATGGCTTAACGATTTTGACAAAATTGAAGACATTTTCATGACATATAAAATGTATATCTTGAATATTCTGGGAATACCCTCTGAAGCCATCTTCATTCTTAAAGACTTAGCATAACTGGTAAACCTTAAGACAGACAAAATGTTACTATACTGGAACTCTAGATTACGTTGAAGTATAGTAGAATCTATATCTAAATATACTTTTTACTTATTTTTTTCTTTTTCTTAATTTTTGAGTTAGTAATTTGCAAAATATTCATTTTTATTAGTTTAAATTTTCAAAACTGATGCTCTTCTCAAATCAGAAGTCGTTATTTGTTTTCTTTTCTCTCCTCTCATTCAAAGGAAACGGAATTTCAAAGGCTTGACACAGCGATGCCTGTTTAAAAAGTTTGACTATCACTTAAGCCTACTATATTACTATTCCCATTGTACCTACAAGAAAATATGTACTAAAACATGTCTACAAATTATTTGGAATAAATCAAGTAGACAGAAGAATTTGTACAAGAGTGAATAGCAAATATCATGTGGTTGTAACCCACCAATATTTGTGTTTATATCATTATCTTCACCGTATGTAAAGTCGTATCGTAATTAATGGAAGTGAAATGCCTGTTCTAGTAGTCTGCAACCATAACACAGCAAGTATGTATAACTATGCACCTATTAGACGCAAAATTTAATGGCGGTTGATAGCTATTATTACTATTCTCCTTCCCGTTGAGCAAATAAATTTTGTGGGTACAAATGACATTTATATCACTGTGATTTCCCAGCATGTTCAACGATACAACACTGCAATGTGTGACAAGCCTATGATTGGATGTTGTATCGGGCCATCCGCCATTAAATTTTGCGTCAGCTATAGCAATGCCCGCCTCTGTATATTCTGAATCAGGAAGAATGCATTTTCTTTAAAGATAGGAAAGAATCAATTATGTTGATTTTGCATCCTTTATTTGGTTTGCCAACATTCAGAAATGAAAATAAGGTTTAGATCGCTGAAGTACTCTTCTGTGCGTGGACATTTAACTAACATGCATTTACTGAACCACAGATGTATTACTGTAAATAAATTGCACTATATTCTGCTATCTTAACATCAGCATATCATATGTTGATGTTGATAACCACTGTTGATAAGCATTGTTGATAATTATCAACAGAACGTGCCTCCTTTTGTATCACTTTATCTGTTTTTACAAACGTAAAGAGCTTTTTATAAATAACATTTACAGTCACGTGAAGCTCTGCTTGTATGAGATCTGCACTGCTTCTGTGTGTCTTAATACACTTATTGTTCATTAAAGAAAACATTCTTTTTATCTCCACATTTGATCTTGGCACAAAGTATAAATGTACCTATACTAAATTATTTGCACACACATTTCTTTTTTCCAAAGCGATGTAAGGTTATTGACCCATTTTTCTGATGTACTCCCTTCCTGAGATGTAACATCTATCACTGAGTACACTTAAGAAAGCTCGCCTACCACCTAGGCGGCCCGGGTTCGATCCCAGGGACCCGCATGTGGTATTCGTGGTGGACGAAGCGGCGTCAGGGCGGGTTTTCTCCGGGTACTCCGGTTTCCCCCGCCATCTCATTCCACCGGTGCTCCATCTTCATGTATCATCAGTGTCACCGCCTGCGGTGCCGTAGTAGTAAAAGCGGGCGTTAAACACTACAACAACTTAAGAAAGCTCTCAAGTTGTTTATACTGAAGTTTTGATATTAAGTCAGGACTATCCAAGACTATTGACAAGTATCTTTCATCAGAAATGCTGGTTCAAATATGCAACCAAGCTGGATTAAAAGTTCTCGAAGTTTTCTTATATTAGACATGTGGTGAAACATACTAACTTATGTAAAACCTTGATGTTTCACTATATGATAACATAAAGGTCATAATAAGTTCTACAGATAATTCCAAAACATACTCCGAATGGTCTGAAATAAAGCATGGTGTTCCACAAGGTTCATTTCTGGGTCCATTATTGTTTCTAGTATATATCAATGACCTCCCCAGGGTAATAAATAAACAAGGTTATCCAATACTCCGATGATATTTTCAGCTAAGCCAAGTAATTGGTTTGACGGTAACATATTCATGAACATTTTGGGAAAAAAAAAACAAAAAAAAAAAAAAAAACTATATATATATTCATTTTTCCACGAAAAATAAAAGCATTTCAGACGTAAGGATTAAAAAGTGAAGATGATAAAATCAACGAAACTTGTAACATAAAATTGCTGGATATTATTATAGATCATAATATGAATTGAGCTCTGCGTGCTTTGTAATCAGATCATCGATTCATTATACAAATAAAAACATCCTAAAACAGCAGACGTATTATACTTATTTTCACTCAATTATGACTTATAGAATAACATTTTGGGGAAATTTAGTAGATGCTAAAAATATTTTTTTTCAAAAAAGTCACACGAATAATGTTTGGTGTAAAACAATCAATTCATTGTAAGTCACTATTCAAATCCTTTGAAATATTGCTATTAACCTGTGAGTATATTTCAGCCGTACTTTTAAATATAGTCGAAAATCCAGGAGTGTTCATCGAAAATGTAGATATAAGTATACAAAAAAAACAGACACAGGCAAGACTTACATAGGCCAAGGAATAATCTACAGGTATTCGAATAAATATGTTGAGTCCATGTGAAAATGAAAGAAAAACAAATGAGACAAGCGGAATAAAGATCAGTCTGACATAAATGTTAAAATAACGGATCAGTCCAGTACAGGAGTAAGCAGGCGGAAACAAAGAGGTAAGTCCGCGCATCTTGGCTGTAGTTTGTGCACAAGTTCAGACATGTTTCAACCTGCAATATTTCAGTAACTTTAGTTCTTTTGCCTTGTAAAGTTATTTTATTTTGTTACTGGGTTTGTGATTTTTATTTTCTCTACTACGTAAAGTAGAGGAAGTGTTGCATTCCACCCAAAAATTCGATGTCGAGATTTCACCAGAAATGTATGTTTTGAGGCCCCCTGAATCAAAAAAGAATCATTTTTAGAAAAGGGTACGTGTGTCTGTGTATCTGTCAGTCTGTGCACAGCATAACTCAAAAACAAAAAGTCGGTTAAAAGCCAAAGTTGGTATTTATGTTTAATATCTTTCAAGGATGCGGCACAACGGTTTCGAAGAAAATTGCCCCACCTAAGCTACCCTTTACATGGAAACTTTTTCGAAAATTTTGATTTTCATGAAAATGGCTGTAACGATTTTGATTAAAATGCCATATACTTGAGGTATTTTGATGACAAATGAAATGCATATTTTGAATTTTCTGGTTATAGCCTATGTAGACCTTTTACAAGAAGAAGAAGAAGAAGAAGAAGAAGAAGAAGAAGAAGAAGAAGAAGAAGAAGAAGAAGAAGAAGAAGAAGAAGAAGAAGAAGAAGAAGAAGAAGAAGAAGCAAGGATCAATGAAGCAAATTCAAGTAGGGAGCACGGGGGATTATAGGTTAGTGAAGTTATCAGTGAGTTTGATATTTGCAAGGAAGCACTCATAGCCATGCATGGAATCGGAAGAAAAAGAGTTGAACGTCTTGTAAATGCTTTGAGGAAAAATGGAGTTAGTCCGAAAAATAAGCAAGGAAAACAACCGACCTTGGAAAATTCAAGAGAATAGGTTAGACCTCATTCGCAATCATATTAAATCTTTTTCTTCACAGAATGATCACTCGTTTGAGAAATTCCAAAAAAGTATATATATATGCGAAGATCTCATCTAAAGAAGTGTAAAAGTATCATACGATAAATGCAAAAACATTTTTGAGAGAATTTAACATTTTTTGTTTCCCCCCGTGTTGATACTTGTTCAGCCTTTTTTTTAAAAGTTATTCTATGGAACTTAAAACATAAGTGAAAACACCAAGAGAAAACAGACTCAAAAATTATTTTGATGTTTGATGTGTTCAAGTAAAATACATGATTGAATGTTGTTTTAACAACGTACTAGCAAGACGTTTCGAAAGTCAAATTTATCCATTCTCATAAAACAAGTTAAAACCAGTATTTCTGTGGACTTCAGTGTTTTTGCAGTGGCTAAATAAAATTGATAAGTCCTCGGGACTGATCCCCTTTATTACAAGAATATTTGCACTTGTTTTCTTTTTTAAAGTAAAACAGTGGACCAGAACTATTTTGTTAATTATTACTATAGATATATATGTCGTTTTACCAACAATTTCAACTGAAAACAAAATAGGTTATAATAAGCATAATAAAGTTATTAAGTTTTATCTGCTTTAAAATGTTCTCCTGAAAAATTGTCAAAAGTTGACTTATCTCCTTTATTTATCCTACCGTTCATATGGTGTTACATTATCCCCTATCCGCCCCAGAGTCTGGAAGTGTGTATGTGAATATGGGTGTATGTGCATGAGAGGGATATATCCTCTGAATAAAACGAAAAGAAAAACTACTGTACACGAGTTAACACCATTGTCGATATGACCATTAGAGTTAAAGATAGGTTATAAACGAAACAACTAAAAATTAGAGTTAAAATTCAAATTTGAAATACAGATACAAACGGCACCCATATTCAGATAAATGAGGAAATATGGGAAAGTTGCATACGATATTCTCTAATGTCTTTACATGGAATAAACTAACAAAGGCATTGGAAATATGTATGTCTGATGGCGGTATCAACAGGTTCGCGTAAATGTATTGCTCTGGTAGATTGGAGTAGTTTCTCCTCTAGACCAAACTCGAGGTTAACTGGTTCATGTCCTTGAAACCAACGTCACGAGCCAAAAGTCGCCACGCAAGATCATTCTAAATGTAGCTTTTTGATCTCTTTAAACATGCGTACGTCAAAAGAAAGCAACTTGCCTGCGTATATCTGAACAATGCCCAAATCCAATCACTGAAAGACGGCTACGCTCAAGGACTTGGAGGTTCAGCCAGATAGCTAAGTATCGGACACTTCACATAGGTTTAAATAGCTCTTATTGAGTATATTGGACATGCTTCCCTTATTAAAAAGCGACACAATGTCAAAAATCGACTCAAAATAACTAAATTATTAGCACCATTTAAGTTAATGCATTTTGTTAATGATTATGTTGCTGATTCCACGTCAGCAACTTTGCTAAAATAGGAGTGATGCGAGCAAGTTTCGTTTCTGAACATTGCAAAACTGTATTTCCGATAATTTTGAATCTGTGACAAAATGCTGGTAACAATATTTCATTTTAACTCTATAATGGAATAGGGAATTTTATTTTGGGACAACTCAGTAGAGAGCAAAGTTATATGAATTATTTCCAACACCCATAGCATCATACTTTCCGTGGTACGCCTACTTGGAGGTACTAACCAACCTGAAAACATATCTACTACTCTTAAGTAAAATTATAAGTTTACAAATGAAGCAAATATTGATGTAATATTGCTCGTATATTGTCCTCAATCACCAAATTGCCTAACAGCCTGTATATAAATATAATTATAAACACAGAGAGAAAGACAGAGAGGGGGGGGTCCACTTAAATGTACGCTGTCCTTTTTTTTTTAGTGGTGTGTAACGCCCGCTATGTACACTGTGAAAAAAAAAAAAAAAAAAAAAAAATAAGAAACAAAAAGTTGTATGAATACCGAACTTCATCTTACATGTTTCAATTTATACATTTTTCATTCGTTTTGATTTTCTGAAAATGGATAACAGTTTGTATTAAAATGCCGTATCTTCCAAACAGCGACAGCATAATTAAATAAAAAAAAAAAAAAAAAAAAAAAAAAATCCCTTCACCCCAAACTGCAGTTTATGGAAAATGTTTCATTTCTTTTTATTTTCTCAAAAATAGGTTTAATTATTTATTTGCATTAACAAGGTATATATTTAAAATATGTACATGACAAAAGAAATCTACATCTTAAGTTTACAGAGAATACCTTTAAAAGTCCTCTTCTTTCGGAGAGAATGTTCTGAACTAGTAAACGAAAATGGACGTCAATGGTGCTAGCCTCTGGTTTCCGAGGTCGCGGGTTGAAACCCGGTGGATGGCGATGGATTTTCTTTGGGCGTAAAAATTCTTAGCATGACTTCCTTCGCAAGGGGAGTAAAGCCGGTGGTTCCGTGCGCAGATTTAAGGCACTTAACAGAACCATAGAGGACTCTGAGCAAACTTAGGCGGTCTTTAATGCACACTGTAGAATGGGACGCTAAGAACTACAGCAATTAAGAGAAAAAAAAAAAAAAAGAAAGAAAGAAAGAAAGCGTTAGATAATATCTTAACGCACAAATAGTGTAGGTACATCTCTTTAAAATACACAATTTATTATATCATTCACTCCAGAGATTTCCGTTGTTATTTCCGTTGTATTTCCGTTGTTACTTCATTTTTGAAGTGCTGTCACCATTCAGTTGTTATTTCTCATGATGTCATGGAAAGGGTGTGGCGTTTCAATGTCAGCATATATAGAAGGTGTGACTTGCACCAGCCTTCTGTTGCCCCATTGTATCTTCAACGAAATATGTAATGAAACTGTTTATCTCGATTAAGATGAATTAGATAAACAAATTAGCTTCCTGAAGGATACTTTGTGGAAATTATATTTTAAAAAGCAAATTCTTATAAAAGCTTATTACTGTGTTTCATATTAATCCACTAATACATTTGAGAAAAGTATTACAATTTGAAAATCTAAACCTATAGCAAGGAATAGCTCGGAAGTGCTTAACACCAAGAAAAATGGACATAAATTATGTGCTTTTACGAGCTCAACATTTTTATGTAGTAAGGCTGTGTTTTACGGTTTAGCAGTTACATAAAAGTCATTAAAACGAAGAAGACTTCAGAGTCTGTTCCCAGAAAATTTAAGATGTGCATTTCCTTTATCATGAAAATATGTTAAACATGTCCTGATTCAATCACGCGCGCGCGCACACACACACACGCACACACACACACACACGCACACACACACACACACACACACACACACACACACACACACACACACACACACACACACACACACACACCTTTTCCTAAAACTTATTTTTCTGCATTAAGGGAGTCTCAAAACATATCCCCAGTGTCGAACTTTTGGGGGAATACAATACTTCCTCTACTTAGTCCATTTTAAGATTGGAGTTACATCACAATTAAGAACACCGCGAGAGTGCTTCGACCGTTCAGGACACCCTTTCTTCCGTTGCATTCTTCATTGGCAGAAGGATGCTACTCAGCTTCCACCCAGTAAGAATCGATTCATATCTAATTTTAGCCAATCAGACACCTCAGGGTATCCTCCCCACGTGAAGTAAATCACCTGCTAGAAGTTGGTTCCGCTTTACTGCTGTGAAAAGTTTAAATGCAATGTCAGTCTAATTTTGGACTACGCTCTAGGTATACGGTAGAGAAAGTTATTCACTATAGCGATTGTGAGTGGGTGAGTGAGTGAGTGAGTGAGCGAGTGAGTGAGTGAGAGTGAGTAAGTGATTGAGTGGAGCTTAAGGGCCCGTCGACAGCTAGGTCATTTGAGCCCTTACGATTATGCAAATAAATGTATACGGTGCTATAGATTATTTGTTCTGTTTCAGCGGGGTCCAAGTCGGCACGAGCCGAGGCGCAGCTTCTATGGACGATTAAGAACTCCTGCCTGCCGAAGCTGATCTGCGAGTTGAACGCTACTCCCCACAAGGAACGTCTCACGGAGTCCGAGAAGTCCTTGCTTTCCCTAATTAGGTACGTGCTCGGTGACAACTTGGTTCAAATAAGCAAACAAAGTCGGCAAACATATGGCCGATGTTTGTAACCTCATCGTCACTTTGATACGCCAGCTTTCCTGTGGCCTCAGCAGTTGCTAACCTGCACACAGGGGCTTCTTTGTCCTCCTGGTAAGGTTGGTTCAAACTGTCCTTGAGCCTCTGGAATAATATTGCATCGTAAACTAACTCAGTGTACCATCTTCACTTTCTCTACTACATAGTATAGTAAACATAGGAAGTATTGCATTAAATACAAAATCGACATTGGGATTTCACCAGAAATTTAAAATATAAACAAATGTGCTCTACTAGAAGAAATGTTAAAAGAAAGACAAGGAATGACAAAGTTTTATAAAGTGATCGCGATACCAATGTTTCTGTACGGTTCAGAAGCTTGGACATTGACCCAAAAAAACAGTTAAATATGCTAGAAGCAGTTCAAATTATAAAAAGTGAATAGTTTAATATATTTAGGTAAAAAGACAAAATTGTAGAAAATAGAAACAGCTGGAAAGAACAGTCGAGAATACCAACAAATATTTTAAGGAATATAGATTTCTTTAAAACATACAGTTTGTCTCAAACCCCTTTTTCTCCAAATATCCGTTGTTATTTATTCAAATCTGTCAATAGGTAATTTTCTAATTTTTAAAGCTCTGTCGCTATTCAATTAGTTCTCGTAATGGCATGGGAAGACATTTGGTTACTGGTTTTTAAACATCTGACCATCGATTCGGCTTCCCTTTATACCTATAACGAACTGTGTAATGAAAATATATGTATCTGTCATGGTTTATCTCGATTAATATACAGTACAAGAACGCTAAGCTTTCGTAAGAAGCAGAAGTTAAAGAGCTGATATGTTTCACTCACATGACTTTCTCTACTCTTGTACTAACCATTCTTACAAACTCTTATTCCCATATCTTATTCGTGTTAATTGAGATATACATTACCAGAAATTATTGCTTATTTCCTTGTAGGTGCAACGGGAATATTAGAATACAGTAGGTTTTGTGCGATAGTCAAATGTTTTAAAGCTTTGAGATTCCATTCTCCGGCTAAACGAATAGCGATCTTTCATTTGATGAAAGTTTAAGTATTGCAAAACTCACACAGATAACAAGGAATATCTCCGAAATGGTTCGCTTCACAAAAAAATGCATTCGGACAAAAATTGTGTGTTTTAACGAGATCTACAATTTGTTATAGCAATATTTGGTATATCTCTTACAATTTACGAGTTATTCGAAGTCATCCAGAGTAAACAGGACTAGGCTATAGCCAGAAAACTCAAAATATACATTTTATTTGTCATAAAAATATCTTAAACGTATGGCATTTTAATCAAAATTGTTTCACCCATTTTCGAGAAACTCAAAATTTTTTAAAAATTTTGCATGTAAAGGGTAGTTTAGGGTTGAGGAACTTTCTTCAAAATTTTCGTGTCCCATCCTTAAAAAATATTAAACTTAAATACCAGCTTTGATTTGTTACCGGCCTTTCGTTTTTTAGTTATGCTGTCCACAGACTGACTGACACACACAGGCACAGGCGAGCACACGCCCGGACGGACTTTTTTCTAGAAATGTTTTTTAAATTCAGGGGAGTGGGGCTCAAAACATATTTCTGGTGAAATTTTGCCATCGAATTTTTGGGTGGAATACAACACTTCCTCTGCTTAATAGAGAAAGTAAAAATGTATAAAAATAAATTATAGTGAGTAGGGAATGTGAATTTAATACTTCATTTTTAACAACAAAGCTATAAATATGAGATGTGCATTCGTGTTGGAATATTGTATTATATTATACCAGTGCACTTTTACTCCTACACGTGTTATAGTTTGACAAGTATGCTCTTATGTATTATTTTGTTAATCTATTTTCCAGAAATTTCATCCCTTTCATTTAAAAAATATGTGGATACACGTTTACACTTTATATTCCTTCATCATAGATGGGGAGAATTGACTCATTGAGTCACTTCCCCTACATAGTAGTTTTAACACCATCCGCTGCCTCACAGCGGTTAGCTACCAGGCCACGCCTCCGGCTGTTGTCTATCTACCTCAGAGAACCGGCCAGTCCTTCAAATTGTGTCAGTAAGAAGGGAGGATAAATATTCGACTGAATTGCTGTCACCCCTCTTCTCCGTGCCTATCTTACATCATGAGCACAGAATTTTGACTAAATAATTAAAGGATGTTGTTACTATTTTTACCCACTGAACTGTAACTGGTAAAAATTGAGCAAAATCGTTATTGTTTATAAATATATTATTGAGAGTGAATAATTTAGTTTTATAATCTGTACTTCATGTCTATAAGTGATGAATAGAATTTTTAAATATGCCTGGTTATCAGACCAGATAGCCCATTAGAATTTCAAAACTGTTTTCCTAGAATGCTGTACTTTCTACATTTTATGTGTTCAGAATGTTCCAAACACGCCATTCTTCTTTTCTTCTTCCAATTACCTCCAAACTTTGCAGAGAAACATTTAAAAATACAAGTATAAAAATGTTGGTTCTTTACTGTTTATCACTGGATGAGTATATTAATTGGAATATCGAATTCACTCACTAAAATTACTAAACATTTGTTTTCTCATGAGTTTATAATTTTTTCTCTAAAACTAAATCATCAATAAAGAGGCAATCGGACGATTTTTGTTTATGGTTAAAATAATTCGCTAAACAATAATTACTACCTTTAAATTACCAGAGATATTGCCATGGGAACACATATACCCGTTACATGAAGTATAAATATAAAACATGTGCACAATTTACAAATGCCGCTGTGTAGCCTTTAGATTGGTTTATAATTTATTGGAAATGCATATAATTATGTGCTTCCGAATAGCAAGACAGGAAAAATTAAATTGTCAATAAACTGCTGTTGCAATTTTTCAAATGTAATACTTTCCATTTTTACAGGTTACTTTTCAACTCAGTTACATTCTACTACAAGATAATTCGTATAGTTTTAAGAACTTACACAAAAAATAACGTGTTTAATTTGGATCTAAAACTCCAGTAAAAGAGAGATAAAAAATATTAAATATTAAAAGATATTTAAGACACAGAGAGCCCTAACGTGTAAATAATTTATCAAGATATTAATAGCTGCATTAAAATGGCTGCCGAGTAGTAGATAATCACTTTTTCTACTGCTTGTTCTCCTAGTCATGCAAATAGAAGGGAATCTCAAAGCCATGAAATAGTGACTAGCTCTTAAAAGATGTGACTGTCGCTTGTCTCCTATACGCCCCTATTGCCATTGTACCTACAAGGAAATGTATACTAAAACAATTTCTACAAATGTTTATCTCGATTAACATGATGTATATAAGAGAATAAACTTGTTTGAGAATAGTTATTTATGCCATCAAACTTACTGGTGTTATTTTTAACCACATAACCCGTGTATGGGCAATGTTTGAGAGGTAGAATCGGAACTGAAAGATTCAATACTACAGTTGGCAAGCGGAGGGTCTGTGGTTCAAATCCCAGCTGTGGCATTACATTTTTCAGTTCCGATTCTATTTCTTCAAGAATGGTTATTGGTAGAGAAAGCCACGTGAATGTAACAATCTGTTTTTCGTGCTGTTTTAGGGACACGAGTATCAGCGTCACCGCAGAAGTCACTTCCAAATACCATTTCGCCGCTCACATGGGGCAGCTCATCGCAGGAGTCGACGGTACTGGATGTCATAACTTCTACCCAATGTGCCCTTTCCCAGCTCTAAAAGTCTTGAACATGATGAAGAAAGTGCGGATACGATAGTCAGCTGTCGGCGAAAACTTTCTTCGTTGAGAAAGTGAAACGTTGCCGATGATGAAAGTTGTGCGTTTGTGATAAATGTTATAGGGAGTACTTACTGAAGTGATAGTATGATTGCAAATGTGATTAAACCAGAGTACCTTAGCTGCTTACTGAGGTTGACAGTGAAGAGCATTAAGTTACATTGTTGCTGATGTCTTCCATTCTCCTGATTCAGCTATTAAATAGCACCATTTACTTGTAGAGTCAATAGAATATCGTGATGTTTTAACAGAAGGATACAATGAAATCTTTAAGTTCCTCAATGTTATAGCTGTGCGTGAAAGTTTCGGTGATGATAGTACTCTGTTGAAATTGTTAGACAGTAAGAATTGTATGCTATTAACGATGAACAGCAATAGAAGCCAAAGTCTACATTCTATTTCTTTGACTTATTCTTGGAAGTTTTAAACATTTATCATACTAAGTGTTACATGTGAGGTACTGCTACAATTATCGTCAGTCGTTGTTTTACCTGCAACAATCAATCGGTTAATTTTATACCAATAGCAACTCTTACAGGCTCTTGTAGTCTTACCTCTTCATCTTATGCCCCAAGCCCTCTTTGCTATTGATAATTCTTTCCAGTGCATATCTCTGTTTGTTCTCGCCAAACAATTCAATTTCTTACCCTCTAGTCAGTTTCAGCATTTACAAGAGATATGTTGAAAAGAGAAGCAGGTAGTCATCTCTTTATCTCTGTTGTTATAGAGAAGGCGGGAGATGTTCGACACCTTCCATGCAATCAGTGGTGGATTATGAACTACTGGTTGTGGTTCCATCACAATTATAAATAGAAGAAATGCATTTAAAAGTATGTACCAGGTCCCCACATCGCCTTCCATTCCAAAAGTAATGATATAATGTTGAACTTTAATTTCAAATAATATACACACAAGCACACATATTGCAGTAGTCCAACACTGAACGCAAGACAAGTTGAGGGGCTGATTTCTGGAGTTTCTGACCGCAAAACTTGTTTTGTACCCTCACTCCTAACCTATTGTTGGAAACGACTTGACAATTTTATGATTCTTGTGCCAAGTTAACACGCAGTAGGTAAAAAACCCTGCTGCTCGGTGCATAATTGGCCAAGATTAAAACACTCGTTTCTAATTGCGAACTTGCACAATCAACGGGAAGCTTACCTCAGTCGTGGAACGCCCACAGGAAGATTGGGCAAGTTTTCTATTTCCGATTAGACCAAACATGGGCGTTTCTATCTTCATTCTAGAAGAAAGTCAAGGAAGCCGTGACCGTTAACATCCGCTATAAGCAGACTTGGAAAAACAAATAGCGGCGTTTACTCCCGGTTGCTGCGCATAGTTCTATGCTCAGTTCCGTTTAAGTTTGAATAATTTTATGTAGTTTAAGAATTGAAATTGTTTCTAAAAATGCTTAGGTAATTAATTTTAAAGTTGGTAAACCTGCGTTTAGAGGAATTGATATTTTAATGCACAAAACTCGGTTTCTCATGTTGATATCACTATATTAGTTGACGTGTTTTCCCATTTCTGTCTTCAATTAAAGGATCCAAATGCCCAAGGCACCATAGGAAAGAGCAGAATTGCTCCTTTATGTGAAACTGGAAAGCCGATGAGTGCCCTGACTATACAAAAACCAATACTCGTAAGACGCGTGGTACAGGCCACATCATCTCGTTCCACCTCTCCGCAGAGAGTTAGTGGGCTGTGTCTTCATGCCACAAGAGTATTGTTGTAAATTAAAACATTCCGATACTTCAGAAGTTAATAAGCTACCGTTTTCAGCAAACCAGCCAACTCTGCATTATAAAATACCATGCTTAGTTTTCTAGACTTTAACTCTGATATAAATATCAAACTTTCACCGTAGTTGATGTGAAGAGTTTGAAAAGAAAATACAACTGGTGTAAATTTGAAATGCAAAGGAAATAATTGCAGTTGCTATAAATCTATCCGTCCATTGGTATTCATCGAACCATCTGTTAAAATTATTAAAATGTCCCTTTAAGAGCATTTATCAAAGTATTTACGAGCATACAGAAAATCCAGGAATTCGCTAACTGTCCGAAGTAAAACGCAAACGTATGAAAGGTTACAAAACCATCTACCTCGTCGTCCTTCTACTTCTCCCACATGGTAATTTGAGCTATGTCAGAGCCCGCAGAATTCGTGCTCACTTTCATCAGAAAGGTGTTGCGGAGAAGTGTCAATAATAAACTGTTGGTATACCATCGTCATTGTACCCTTAACTCTGTGGGCTCCTTTGATACTCAAACCGATGAACAGCAGACAGAACCCGTTCAAGGTTCTTGAATTATTCTACTCCCACATTACATATGAGTACAAGCGGCTGAGATTGTTCCCTTCTCTTCTGTAATACATTAAAAGTGCCAGTTTCATGTGAACAAAAGTTATTAAATTCAGACCGCACACTGTTCTCTACGTTGCTGTTGGAGAGATCAACGGTCGTATAAGCCACGAGCTTTGCTTTTAGTTTTTCTCCCATAAAACATATAGACGTACTGTACTGAAATAATTTATGACTATTTAAAATGCCTATTAAACAAATGATTATGTCTAACCTTGAAGCCTATTATTTAAACCAAAGTGTACAAAATGGAACTGATTAAGCACATATCAGAATAACTTAGTGCTTCTATGCACATAATAACAAAAGAAAACACTCAAAGCTATCATTCCCACAAATTTTCAGTGACAAACCTATAGCTGATTAAAACAACTCAGTATTATTGGGGAGAAGAAGAAGAAATTATGAAGACATAACCTAAAACATGTATGGAATTAGTGGAAAAGTTTGTGAATCATACGTTTACGACAGTTGTAATGAATCTCAAGTCTTCAATTTTTAATCTCGAATCTTCAGCTGTGCCTTAGAGAAAACAGTAATAGTTATAGGTATGTGTCTTTGTTTTAATCGTTCAAATCTGTTCAATCGCTGCTCTGTAGAGGAACATAATTACAAAGACTGAAAATGACGTAGTTTAGATGATAACTTGTGTCTTGAAATCTGTCTCTTTAACTGACAGAGCCATAGATTTGATGAACTGATGTTTCATATCCTGAAACTATCTCCTATTTAATAAAGAACTGCTCATTCGAGGAAATTAGAAATAAGCGCAGTTCACACTATTCTTATTGGAGTCTCCATTATTGCAGTAACAAATGTATTCTACATGTTTATCTGCCATGGATTGTGTTTTTTCGCATATCATATATAGATTAATGTTATATGCTCAGAATGTAAATTATCATTGCTTGAAATTAGCTCCTCTAGGAATGAAATGTGCATTTTTTCTCTGGATACCCGTTGAAAAGTTACATGCCTTAGAATTAGTATATGTTCAATGTTTATAGCTTGTGATAATATATTGTGCATAATGATTGTATTTGAAATAAACACAAGCCTCTCGTTTTCACAATTACTGTGTCAACGTTTATTGTATCAAACCCAGTTGTTCGCCTTAAGAAGCAAAAGCAGTGTAAAAACACATTTGCATGCATTAGTGTGCAACCTTAACTTAGATATTAATTTCTGACAATCTTAAATACATTATTTATTGGACATGGATCACTTAGCTTTGATATAATTTGGAAACATATTCTCAGTATGGTAGCTTATAATTGTTTTTAATCTTTTATCTCGCTCTCAATCCTGTGCTAAGCTAGTTTATTATTTAAAATTCTGATGTGTTGCACTCGCATACGTTCTACAAATTCTTAAAAAACTTAATTCTTCTATCTGCTTCTTGTTAATCCAAATAAACTTTAAATTCGCATATTTCCTTGTACGATACACTACAACGGTAATACCTATATTTTGAAAGAGCGTGTAGATATGTAAGGGCTTTGAAATTCATAAGTTGTGTGCTTTAACGATGTTTGATGTTCTTGGATAGCAAGGTTTTGTCTATAACAGTTTGCAAAAGTGATTCAGACTGTTCTCACAAAATTCAAGACATACATTTTATTTGTAACGTAAATATCTTAAACTGTTAACAAATATTAATAAATATTAGCGACTAAAACTTTATTTATATTTTTTAATGATTTACTAATTCCAGATACTGAGGATACAAATAATTGATTTGCAAAACAAGTTTGAAATTAATGAACGACGAAGCAAGCAATCAAAACACTAAGCATGCAAATAATTCGTTTATGAAATATGTTTGGAATAGATACATAATTACAAAAGATAAAAAGTTTATTAACATTTGTTGATTTATATTGCCTCATTGTCAATAACTTCAGTTGTTTCGCTGTATCATAAACTGCGAACTTGTGTAGTATAGTGGTAATGTCTGCTAAGAGGTCCCGAGTTGGTATCTCAGTTAGGATGTGTTATCCGGATAAGGCTTTTTCCGAGGTTTCCCCTTATCCTGAGAAGACGATGTTTAAGCTCTATGAACCTCAGATTCATTTGAGCACCATTTCAATAATTTCATTCATTTGCTGTGCGATGACACTACGGTACAGGACATTAAATCTTTAAAAAATGTATCATAAACTATCTTAACCCTATAATACCGTTACCTATAGCATGTTTGAGAAAATAGCCTTTATGCAAAAATTGTAATGTAAGAAGTGCACTGGTAGTATTTTGCTAATAATCTTTTAGTCCAGCAAAATACTGGACTTAAATACTAAGTTTTATGCTCATAGGAATCTTCTTTTTTGAGTTATATTGTTTCTCATACACTCAAACACACGGACCTTATTCTTAAACATGCTTTTTGGCGGTGGATTCAGGAGGTCTAAACTTTCTCGTAAAATTTCAACATCGAATGTATTTCTCTCTTTACTGTGAGTGTCTAGCAGAAAACGTAAAATCTTTAATAGCTTTGCACATTAACTCCATTACGGATAAGATAAAACTTTCTTGTCCTAATCCATTTAATTTGCTTTCTGTAAATAATGCAACAGAAAACTAAAATAAAATAATTAATATAACTTTAATGAACTGATATGCACAATCGAGATAACAATATTCCATTTTGTAAAAGGCATGTTTTTCAATACTAGTAGATACGAATTCTCCAAACTATGTGCAGAATATTGAATGTTATAAGTGCGATAAATGTAAGATTTAAAGCTTTCACGGCGCACGTTATTTATTACAGTTTCAATATTTTTAAACCACACACGGCTGATCGCCGGTGAAACTGTAATAAATAAAGTGTGATAAATGTTGCATTTAACATTTGAACAAACAAGTTCTAAATCACTAAGCACATTCCATTTATATTGTTAACCCTGTGTAGCAATATTACATTATCTAGCAGCTAACCATAGTAAGTAGAGTAATTACTGTGTTGAATGTAGAAAAACTATACCGAAATTTCATCGCAAGTATATATGTTGAAGCTTCTGAATCTTAAAAATGTATCCTTATGTAAAAGGTCTCTGTGTGAACAGTATAGTTAAAAAACGAAAAGTCTGAGATAAAATCTGACGCGGTATTACTGCTTCCTTACTCCCATTTCACTATCCTAAGTGGACTGCTGTTCTCAGGTGTCTTCTGTGTCGCGGCTGCTCTGTATGGACCTTAATTTCTGGGTATGCGTGAGTATTTTCACATAAAAGCCAAAACTCTCGTTGAAACACTTTTATTATCAATGAAATTGTTTGAGATTTGCCGATCGCTATTAGAATTGTTACATCGTTATTGTGTCTTTACCAAGACCGAAGATTGTTTATGTAAAATGTAGTGTCCTCACACTCGAGGGTCCGGAAAGCAAGTCTCTGTGACTGACCTGGGGTTCTGGAAGGCAAGGCAAGGCAAGTGGTTGCTCTGGCACTCAGAGTAATAAATCACCTTCCAATTTCTCCTCAATTACCTCTTAAATTTCCGCGCCAAACTAGCGTCATGAAGCTATCAATGCCTTTTACTTCTTAATTATCTTCTACACTGGCAACGGGGTTTCGCCGAAGCACATGTGACCATCCCTTGTTTCTTGGTTCTTTAGGATTAGGAAGTGCTGTAAACACTTGTCGATGAAAATTTCAATATAAAAAAACATTGGCATGTTCTTAAGTGTATGTACGTCGTCACGATGATTGATATAGGCGACAAAAGGGTTCTTTATTTTTTTTTTTTTTTTTTTTTTTTTTTCCTCGCTTTATCAATTGCGCTGGAAATAATGGTTTTGCAGTTACAAAAGAGAAGAAGAAGAACAAGAAGAAAAAAAAAGAAAATGAGTACATGTTTATAGCTTTCGCTGTATTTGAAGCATTAATTGTAGGATAACATTTCCCTTCTTGATATGTTCCAGTTCTCAATTACATCAAAAATAATGTGGGATTTCATTTTAAAAACTTAAGTCTGTGTTGAAAATCATATTTACTTGCATTTTTGTATGGACAAAAGTATCTATGGCTGGCCCCGTGGCGCTGTTGGTAGAGCACCTGCCTGCTGTACTAGGGGTCCCGGGTTCGATTACCGGCAGGGGGGTAGGAATTTTTCTCCAGCCAGGATTATTCCTCATCCTTCCCTGAGTCTGGAAATATGAATGAAAGTGTGAATGTGTGTGTGAATTCAATATATAAACCCCACTGTTAAGCGAGTAAAAAACCAATAGTCAAGGCCGCCGATATGACCTCTGCAGTTAAAGGCGGGATATAAATGGAACAATAAAAAAAATCATCTATGTTAAACCATTGTCCTGCTCTCATGTCATTTTCTAATATTCCTAATATTGCTTCAAAGAAAATGTGTTTTACACAGGTGACTCATTCTCTATATATTTCAATGTATATACAATGTATGGACCTATGTTCCTTAAAGTCTCCTTCACCTTTACACCCATTTCGACCAAATTTTAGCATATATTTTAGGACAAGAGTAAAAAACTCTAGGAGACGTATCACAAAAAGCCTTTCCCATGGCAGAGAGGAGTGAAAAATATTAACGGGTGGCAAATTCAAGGATTCTAAGCACGAATGGGCCTGTTTTTCCCTATGCTTTTACTAAATAAAAATATAAATGTCTCCCATCATTTTTTTAGGAACAGTATGCAAAAACCGACACCACAAAACCGAAAAGTGTTCAATGGCTGGCACCGTGTAGGATTTTCAATACTAATGGGAAGTTTAACATACACATTCAAGATGAGAGTAAAATTACTATGGAGGTACTATCACAAGAAACCACTAGAAGAAAGGGCAGAAACGATAAATGCTCTTTTCCTTATTTTAAGTTTGGAAATGTGTAAAAGAACTCCTCTAACGAAGGATGGGGTTGATTAATGTTAAGTGGGAAGGAATTTGGAGCACTTCCAGTTCGAATGGGAAATGTGGCACAATCAAGGTGAGAATTGGTTAAATTAATTTAAGTGTAAATAAACTTATTTTAAAATTGATGTTCTACCAAAACACTTGAAAAACTTATGCATTTCTGGCAGTGTTGAAATAGAACTACAGCAGATCACCTCTTAGTCTCTTGTACGAAAAGTTAAAATATAGGTGATTATATCTGTCTTATTATATTTCTCTAAAGGGCTAGAGAATGCTCTATTTACTTATGCGTGTATACAGGCTGTCCCAAAAAAACACAGACAACGCTTAGCATGTTGTCCGGGGTGGCAAACTCATCGGTTTTTACATAGGAACCCCTGTCCGAAAATGCACGGTTTGGACGCTGTAGCGCATCGAAGTGTGAGATGGATGTATGTCCACATTTCGTCAATAAACCCAACATCGAGCTGTCTACATTACAAATGTATATATACACGGATATCGGAACCGCGACCTCCAGAATGTGGACCACAGACGTTATCGCCTGAGCCATCCCATCGGTGTCTTATTATTGGTATGCACGTCTACATATTTAAAGGATGCCTTTTTCGGCCTTATATTTCATTTAAGATTTAGTTGCTTTTATAAAACGTAAAAAGCTTGCTGAAAATACGGGAATTAAACGCCGATAGAACACCCAATACAAACTGAAATCCAGGGACACATTAGCGGCCTGTTTCGTGAATTCAGCGCGGATTCTATTGGGGACAGCTATCGTTAAACATGGATATTCCCACAACCTTTAGGGAAAGAACGTGCGGTGCCAAATTACTACTTTTCAAAGTAATTTTTTAAGAGGAAAAGCGCTCATAACTTGTCCTTTTTTTCTTTAAAAAAAAAAATACCTCTATTTTAAAATAGTTATCTACCCATACATCCGTTCCACTTGACATCTAATGGAAGTAGACATATTTTATATATTCATTTTAGCATTTTGTACCCTTCCAGACTCTTAAAATATTAATTACACATACTATAAATTCTTAGCACTATTATTTGTATGTAGAAAGCTGTCAATAACAACAGAAAAAGAAAGCTTTTGTCTTTCTACTCTAACTTCAACATTCTTCGAAGTTGACTCGCTTTTCCACTCTGCTTGGGACAATACTGTTGCCATTATCAACGCAATGTGAGCATGAAATGTCGGCAGTCAAAAGTGTGTAATGAGATCTTGTTAGTTTCATTGTCTTCCAACACCCTTATAATCATAAAATTAGGTCTTTTATTCCTTAGGTACAGCATTATGCGAATACTTACATATTTATAAAACAATTATTGAAAGCATTAGTTTTACTTTATTTACTTACGTATAGTAATTGGGAGAGGTATTGTATTTTATTGAAAACTTCCATACCGCGATACCATGTTTTGACACTCTCTGAATCGAAAAAAAAAAGTATTTTTACTTTCTCTGCTACGCATTGTATTCCACCCCAAAATTCGATGTCTAAATTTCACCGGAAATTTATGTTTTGAGGCACCCTGAATCCAAAAAACGGCACTTTTAGAAAACGGTCCGTGTGTGTGTGTGTGTGTGTGTGTGTGTGTGTGTGTGTGTGTGTGTGTGTGTGTGTGTGGACAGTAACTCAAAAACGAAAAGTCGGTAACAAACCAAAGTTGGTATTAAAGTTTAATGTCTTTCAAGGATGCAACGCGAAGATTTTGAAAAAAAATTACTACACCCTAAACTACCCTTTACATTGAAACGTTTTAGAAAATTTTTATTTCTTGAAAATAGCTCTAACGATTTTGATTAAAATGCTATATGCTTGAGATATTTTTATGACAAATGAAATGCATATGTTGAATTTTCTGGCTATAGCCCATGTAGTCCTGTTTACTCTGGATGACTTTTGTATAATTGATAAACCCCTAAGAGATAGGCAAAATCTTACTATACAAAAATGTATATCTTGCTAAAATACACAATTTATGTAGAAATAATATTTTTGTAAAGTGAACCATTTCGGAGATATTGCTTCTTATTTGTGAGTTTTGGAGAATTTATATTTCTATCAAATGGAACATTGTTATTCATTTTTATGTGTTAACCGTGCAAAGAGAACGGAATTTGAAAGACTTACAAGGAAATAAGCAATAGGATAATTTCTACAAATGTTTATCTCTATTAACATGAAGATATAGGATTAATGGTTTGTAAGAAGGTTAGTACAAGAGTAGAGAAAGTCGTGTGAGCCAAATTTTCAAAGAAAGGTGTGCTTTACGGGTACATGTGCGTGTGTGTGTGTGTGTGTGTATGTGTGTGTGTGTGTGTGTGTGTGTGAAGAGCATAACTCAAAAACGAAAAGTCGGCCAAATACCAAACCTGGCATTTACGTTCAGCATCTAACGGTGTGTGTGTTGTGGTGTTTAACGCCCGCTTTTACTACTACGGCACCGCAGGCGGTGACACTGATGATACATGAAGATGGAGCACCGGTGGAATGAGATGGGGGGGGGGGGGGGAAACCGGAGTACCCGGAGAAAACCCGCCCTGACGCCGCTTCGTCCACCACGAATACCACATGCGGGTCCCTGGGATCGAACCCGGGCCGCCTAGGTGGTAGGCGAGCGCGCTAACCGCTCGGCCACGGCGCCGCTGCATCTAACGGTGCGACACGAAGATCTTTAAGAAAGTCTTCCCATCCCACGTTACTCTTTACATGCATACTGTCGCCCATCGCATTATTGTCGGCACTACCGCAAAGGAGCCGAAGGGAAGAGACAGAGAATGCTGTTGGTGAATCGGTAAAGACTTTCTTGCTGTTGCAACGAGTGTACAAAGTTACTGTTTACGGAAATAAAAGTGTTTCTTTATCTCGACTACATCTGTCTTCTTTACTTTACATCCACCAAAGTCACAATATGTTTCGAAAAGTTTGATTTCCTCAAAAAATGTCTCTATTAAAATGCCATGTGTGGAATAGGTATACTCTGAATAAGTTATCAGAAATATCACAGCAATATTAAGTTAAGCTTATCATGTTAGTGGTACTATACATTGGTGTGGTAGCTATAGTACACGTGTAGGGTTATTTAGATTGCCCTAAGCTCAGTATATACTAGCGGACCCGACAGACGTCCTGTTCAAACATTGTACATCCAAAAATTATACAATTTTAAAATTGTAAAAGTAAACTATACTTTTTGTGGACCGTTTTGATGAAAAAATATGTAACAAAATTATTTTTTAAAATACCTAACGCCACCATGCGTACAGTTATTGCAACTCAACCTATCAATAGCGTGTAATTGTATCTCTTTACTATAAAATTAAATTTGTCGAGTACAAACTTAAAACTGTTTTAAATAACAGCAAAAAAGAAAAAACTCTCAAAATAATTTTCATGACAGGTACATTTTAAAAATATTTAAATATATTTTTAATCTTAACATAGTAAATCCTGCCTTCAACGGATCCTGTTAAGCGGAAATCTGTCTAAAATGGAAATATGTTATGGTCCCGTGAATTTAGGGTTGAAAAACACGCTAAATTCCCTTTATTAAATGGAAACTATCTTATGCGGCAACGGAAATCATAGTACGGCTTTTAACGGGAAATTTCCAATTTCGCAATGTAGAGTTTAGAAAATTTTCAGACACAAAACTACATTAATGAAGATGCTTTAATTGCAGTGTCATGGAATATGTCAACATAGTGATGAGCAAACTGAAACAAACATAGTTGATATAGGTGTCTTAATTGATAATATGTCAAATCGGAAGAACAGGTGGAGGAAGATGAAGGGGAATATGTCCCTTAGTTGGAAGAAGAGTTGCGGCTGGTCGTCCTAATGGTCTCACACAGATTGCCTCGGCTGAGATCTTATCTCGTGGGTGTTGAAGAAATAATAACCACAGTTATTATTGTGAAACCTTTTTTATTCCAGTCCACAGTAAATGCTACTCTTCCTACCATATACCCTTTGTTATCGACTTCGTCACTGACTTTTCCTCGCGGTACTGGACGGCGCTGATACTAATGTTGCAGGGGTGTTGTAATAATGTCGGAGTGTGTTGTAGAGCTCTCGGTGTGTGTTGTAGGACTCGCGGGGTGTATTACAGGACTGGGGCTCGGGGTGTATTGTACGACTGGGGCTTTAAAATGCGTGTTCGCCGGTTTTATAACTTTCCCATTTCCCCTGACTATACCCTTACCTTCTGTCCACGCAGTTTGCAGTGATTGGTGGAAATTCATATTGTACGCGCGGCTTCCGAATTTCCACCTATAGGCATGCCTGGTTGTGGCGGGAGGTCCAGAAGAGGATTCCGCCTCACTGCACATGGCGTCCCTATTAGCCTAACAAAAGGCACAAAAGGATTTTTCGCCTTTTGTTCAGCATTGTCTGCATCGTCACCTTAATGATGGTTTTACCCTGAGTTGGAGCAAATTCTGGCTGATACACGCCTCTACCTGCCACACGGAATGATCGGTTGGCGAATGTTTTGTTTAAGAATTTGCTTTAGCAATTGATTTGATTTATCCCGCTACAGAGTATAGGCTAAAGACTTATCGGGATGGTGTCAAAAGCTTATAGGAACTGCAACAATTTGCCCTATGGCCAAAAGACTCGGATATGTTTGATGTGATTTCTCAGGCCAAAGTGTTTGTGGAAGTCGAGGAGCTAAGCAGCAAGGTGTCCAGAAAGCTCTCCTCAACTACTGGAAAAAATAAATGAATCTGTATATCTATAGCTACTGTTCCTTCATTGTTTTGGTGTGTACTACATGTATTTTTTATCTTAATGCTGTTTTATGAATAATATTTTTGAGCGATATAAACGAACAAACTTAATAGTTTGCCAACCCTTGAACATGCAACACGAATTTTCTAGATCCAAACTACAAATTGACATTGTTTAGCCTTGTGACTTATTAATATTCATTGCGAATACCAAGCGAGTTGGTAACTGCAAACGTTTGAATAGAATAGGCGAGCTTAAAGGGATTATTGGGATCCGTGGTAGGACAACTTCACCTTGAAATTTTCCGTTTAAAATAATAGCTTCAAGAACACTGTCCATGATTTTTTATGACCAATCACGTGTCATTGCATAGCTTTGGTGTATTCAATTTTCGAAGCAAAATGATTAGTGAACCAAACTTCAATCGCAAGTTACGTGGTGGCATTCCAGGTAAATCCAATGAATTCAACAATTCAACAGGATAGTTGACAACTTCCTCAGAATCGACAATAGTGTCGATTGATTTGAATGCTATTTCGTTACCAGGCAATGACTGTTGTTTTTTAAAATTAATTGCGTCGACATCCATATTTTTTTGCGGGCAGGATAACTCGCTCACGTAGCCAGGCATAATTAGTATAATTAGCTTGTAAATTTGGAAATATAATTTCTATCAAGCCATTGGTATCCAATATGCTTCAAAAATTGTCTGGACTTTAATGCAATTTTAATTTTCCCCATGCCAATGTTGAGCAATTGTTCGGAGAATGCCAATGCTAGTGGATCATTTTGAATTTGAAGACATTTATGGTTAGGCTGATACTTCGCCATAGGTATGATTCTTTCAAACATGTGCTAATTACGTCCGCATATGTAACACATGGAATGACCGACAATGTCTGTCCGAAATCACCGGACAGCAGCAGTAGAGCACCACCGAAAAGCCTGGTAACATTATTGAGATCTTACAACGTTCTATCGAGAGCTTCAAGCCAATGCTTGTGGGCCATAGTGCACTCATCCCACAAGGTAATGTTGGATTTTCTTAAAATTTCAGAACGAATGCTTCTTTATGTTACACATTGCGTCTGTATTTGTGTGAATGTTCAATGGCAACTTGAGTGTGAATCCGCAGTCCGCCCACCATCAAGCAAGGTCGCTGCAATACCTGATGAAGCAATTGCCATCGCAATAGATTATGCGATCTAATGCGCGCAAGTGTCAATGAGATGAATGTCTTGACAGTGCCACCTGATGCGTCCAAAAAAAAAAATTCCTTGTTGTGCTGCAATTGACAAATTAATTTGATCATATATATTATTTTGTTCAGCAGTGAGCAGTTGCTCATTATTAGCAACAAAAGTAACCAAGAATGGCGTATCGAACCGTTTTTGGCTGATTTATGCTGCAGGGTGGTAGGCGATGGCATACCGAAATGAATGTCATATTCGAAATGAGAATGCAAATATCCTGAATCTTTATTAATGCCTCGTTATATGGCCAATTAATGCAATTAATGACTCCCTTTCCAGCCCCGTTATATATTTCCGGCGCTGCACGATCCGTTATAAGCTACTTTCTGTGGTTTAATGCGTTATCAACATTCCACCGTAAAATAAAAAATAAAACCATTGCTAATACCGCGAATTGCGCTTCTCTTTAGGGTTAGAAGTCGCCATTGCCCATGCACTGTAGCGGGAAGGTGGCAATGTCTATTGTAGTTACGTCATTATATTACCGTATTAGAAAACGTACTACAAAGGCACTAGCACATTTTGCACAATGTATATTTTTAATTACATAATTGGAGTTCCAGGAAAATCATGTAAAATGCTCATCTCTATACTGCACCTTACACATCTGCACAATATATATGTTTTAATTACACTTTAACACCTTACTTCAAGAAATAATATATTACATTTGTAGGTTAAGCTGATTGTTGTAGGATGCAGGTGTATACATAATTAGAATTCATGAAAAGCATGTAGAATACTCACTTCAGTACTGCACTTTACACATTTGCACAATGTATATTTGTTAATTACACTATTAATTACTTGTTCTCAATAAGCGCGCACTATTAATGTAATATCAACGCCCAGCTGTAGCAAAAATGTCCTAGAATCCGATCGCAGCACCAAATACCTTAAATTCTAAAACGCGATCGCAGCGCTGCTTGACGGATCCAATTGTGAAGCTAAACCATCCAAAGATTAACAACACATAAATCAATTAATTAATTAAAAATAACATGTTCTATCAGGTCATATTGCGAATCTTTACCAATCTCAAATCACCTTTATCACATACACACACAAAATGTCATAAAAATCGGTCCAGTCGTTTAGGAACAGTTCAGTAACATACACACGGACAGAATATATATATATATATATATATATATATATATATATATATATATATATATATATATATATATATAAAGATATAGTGCAATAGTATTACCTTTTTAGTATGTAATGCGAATGACCTTATGGCTGTTTCACACAAAGCATATTCGTATCAGTTTTGCGGGAAATAAATCTGAGGTTATGTCATATTTCATAACAGCTCGGAGTGATATAAAACTGAAATGAATACCAACGAAATATAAATATGACAAACGTCATCTATCCATCAGTATATATAGGATGTTAGCGGTATAAGTGTAGGTAGCTGTACTGGTAATTCAGGGGAATGTAATGGACAACATTAATGAGCATTTACTTCACTTGCAGTCTAATAATTATAGTTATTAAGAGTAGTACGTTTTCAGGTTTGTTAGTGACTCCAAGTATGAGTGGTACATAACAAGCCATACGTGTTTATTTTCCCAGAGAACACAAGACGGGTTCTTAGGCGGATGTATCAGAGCGGGCATTCCTCGTGATAGCCATTGTGATATCACTCTCTTGAAACTAACAATAAATGAAAGAATCAGTCACGGTTCTTAGTATCGAAATATTCGTTATTTGTATTACCCACAACTTCACGCTTTCATAGAGAAAGAAATCAGAAAGTACGTTTACGTACATTTAATTGAGGATTTAATGCCTACTCTTGCATAACCAATACATAGATTGTTTATTTTAATGTGTAACTGAGTTCGAATGCTTTCTGCAAGGCTAATGACCCCAGACTATCTGTGCCGCAAACCATATAATGAAGTGTGAACACGGAAGAAAATTGATGGCATATAGTGATAGGCATTGTTCAATTCGTAGTGCAGGTGCGACCGTGAAGAAAACATCAGGTGGTAGATTATGTAATTTGTAGGAAAACTGATAGATAAAAGGAAAAAAAAAGACAATACACTGAAGTGAATGTACCTAAATATCCTGTATTACCCTTGGAAGATTTCATGAACTGCTGAGAATCTTAAAGTAATTTGTTTAATTTAATTTGGTTATTGTAATATTCGTTCTCATTTTATTTGGGGATTGGCATAAGGTGTTATGTGCAATGTGTCTGAAAGCAATATTAGCTAACCACTTGGCAGAATCTTACTTCATTTCATACAAGAGTATTGGAATAAATTAATTCTGTTTACCAATCGACATTCATTCTTATGGAAATTGAAATAGTACGCTTTCATGTTATCTAATGCAGGAACAAGCCGTAGGTATAACATAATAAATCAAGTAAATATTTTAATTAGGTGCAGTTGTTTATTATTTTCCTTTTTTTAAATTATCTCCTGTAATATATACAGTGGCCTTCTTATATTACTTCTTTTCTTTCTTTCTTTTTTTATGGAACATAAATTACCAGATGCTCGTACACAAATAGTAGTACTAAAAACTGTAATTTTATGAAATACAAGTACTTCCTTTTAGTAAGGACCGCTTAAGGTATTATAGCGTGTATGGTAAACCCGGAGGGGTACACCTCGCGCACCACGATCAACTCAAATCTGTTGTGGCTAACACCGCCCCAGGAGGTAGGGATGACGGGAGGGAACCACAGAGTGCCACAGGGTTGCAGCTAGACAGGCCACAGAGACGCGCGGAAGCCCCTAACAAGTGCTGAGATCTCTTCATCCCGGCGCCAGGCCCTGCCAAGCAGCCACCACATACCGCGGTCCGGTGTCGCATGAGCTGCGCTTCATGGGTCCGATGGATGTACAGACGTCCCCCCACCGACGGAGGACAGCGGCCACCTAGTGCCGAGGACAGCAGTTACCATGCGCAAGCATCCGCACCATCTGCCCGGCACCGCCAACACCACTCACCTGAAAGCGCACATGAAAAATGACGAGGAAATAGAATGAAAGAATGCACCTCAAAATTCGCCTAAGTGGCATGGGGAAACAAGGAAAGCAACCAGGTCACAGTACGTGGACACGGGGATAGAACCCGCGACCTCCGCCTGAGCCATCCCACTTGGTAAGGACCGTTTGCTGATATAGGTATGTTTCACTTTTTTATGATTCAGTGGCCTAGCTATGATTTGTCAAATTTTTATAGGGAGGTACTTGTGGATGAGCAGAGAAAGCAGGAGGAGACAATCACAACATGCAAATGCAGCAGCAGAAACACCTAGAAAGGAATATTTGTGACGTAGGTATAAATTGTTATACGTGTTTTACCCAAACCTAGAACATGAGAGAAAATCAGGGTAGAGTATGCTAAACTTCGTGGGAGTCAATATGCAGAAAATGGTGAGCTTAATGTTGTTTAACACAATACAGCTGTGAATTATATTAATCATCAAGGTGAATGAAGAAAAAAATTCTGTCAGATATAAAACAGAGGCAGTAAAAGAAAAGAAAGAAAAAAGTTGGCTAACACTGAAATTTTGATTAATTTCTGTTGACCTGTAATTTATTATAAGTTTACTATATTTACAACTTAACAACTCACAAATTCATCCTTTCCTACATTTGTTCTGGTCTCTGCTATATGAAAAATGAGAATAAAATATGGGTTTACAGTGTCTGTTTATATATATTTAAAACAAGTATTGGTTTGCTATGCCAATAAGTACTGGCGGACAAATTTTCATTTGTAGTACATGCGCAATTAAAACTTCACTAACAAGGTTAAAATCTTATTTATATCCATATTTTCAATGCCTTACAAACAAACTTCCACACAGTAACCAACTGATAAGAATAACGCTTTGTTCACTTAAATAACATGAAGCCTGCCGAAAGCTGTACATTGCACTATATAGTTTTAAAATAGTCAACTATATTTTCAAATCCATATATAAAACTGCAATTTTAAAAGAGTCAGTAATATCTACAAATCCTTATATGAAAATCTGATGTGTTGCACTCACATGACTTCCTCTACTCTTGTACTAAGCAATTCTTACAAACTCTTATTCCTTTATCTTCTTCGTGTTACTTGAAATAAACATTTGCAGAAATTATCTTATTGCTTTTTCCTTATAAGTGCAAGGGGAATATGAGAATACAGTAGGCTTTGAGCGATAGTCAAATATTTTAAAGCTTTGAAATTCCGTTCTCTTTGCACACTTAACATATAAAATAATGAACAATGATGTTCCATTTGACGGAAGTATGTTTTCCAAAACTCACACAAATAAAAGGAATATCTTCGAAATGGTTCACTCTACAAAAATATTATTCAGACAAATTGTGTGGTTTAGCAACATCTACATTTTTGTGTAGTAAGATTTGGTCTATCTCTTACGGTTTACCAGTTATACAAAAGTCGTCAAAAGTAAACAGGGCTACACAGGCTATAGCCAGAAAATTCAAAATATACATTTCATTTGATATAATAATATCTCATACATATGACATTTTAATCAAAATCATTAGAGCCATTTTCGAGAAAATCAAAATTTTCGAAAACTTTTCCATTTAAAGAGTAGTTTAGGGTGGAGCAATTTGCTTGAAACTCTTCGTATCGCATCTTTGAAATATATTAAACCTAAATACCAACTTTGGTTTTTAACCAAATTTGTTTTTGAGTTATGCTGTCCACAGTTTGACAGACACACAAAAACACTCACACAGAAGGACCTTTTCCTAAAAATGTCCTTTTGGGTTCACACAGCTCCACAGAAAATAGTCGAGAGGTGTCAGATCTACGATCGTGCTGGCCATGGAACTCGTTCACCTCTACCAATCCATCGATTTGTATATGCGACGTTGAGGTGATTCCGCACATTTACACCAAAGTGTGCTCAAGTTGGCCATTTCAGCAGTTGTGTACTGGTACGTGTCACACTGCTGTTAAAAACGTTACTATACTGGAAACTACGCAATTAACGCGGAAGGCTGCACAGCAAGTACTCTGGAGTTATTATGCTCAGGTCGTTCATCCCAGTGCAGCAATGTTAACAAATTGTAACAACCGCTCGTTCTCAAACTTCCACGTTGTCCAGCGTCCAAACCGTACATTTCTGGACAGATCTGAAAATCGATCAATTTGCTTCCTGTGCAACATACTACGTGTGTCGGTGTTTTTTTTTTTTTTTTTGTGGTCGGCGGGGGGACACCCAGTATATTAAGATATTTTGAAAACTGTATAAGCTACCTTAATGAAAATTTTATCATTTATAAAACCTCTTCTGGTTCATAAACCACAGTCAAATTATAGCTTAGGATAATGATTGATAACTTGTTGATATTTCAATAAACAAGAAAATTTGCAAAATGTTTCACGTGAGTTTCTTTAGGTATAGTTTTTTCCAAAACTGAGACACTCCAGATTTTGTAGTCACTCTACAAACATATTATTTGATATACCTGGAAAAAGATTGAGACATTTTAACCATTTGAAGGTTTAAAATAACAATTTTAAAAAATATATACCTAATTATGCGCACTTTATTTTTGTTAGTAAAGTGTACCTAGGTTTTAAAAATAGTCAAGTTTCACTGCAGTTTTATCTAGCCAAACTTGAAAATATTCCTGGTCCATATTCCTCACTTAAATGCCACAAACACACGTAAATCTTATATGGACATATTCTACAAACTATGTAGATTCATATTATGCATAAAACCAAAAAGCTATTTTTTGAGCCATCTGCCTCTACAAAGTGTCCTTAATCCCGAGAAAAATATAGCTTGTCTCACCCTTGGATGACAGTATGGAGTTGAATGGACATAATATCTGTCTCTATCTAGCGCATACAAGTTGCCGTTAGCTTCGTCCTTTTCTACTCTCGAGCTGTTGCGGTTCCTAATAGCATGGTGTAAATATTCATTTGTGATAAATTTCAGGTTTTAACACATTATCCTATTAGAATTTTTTTCTCTATAGGTTATATTCTTTTTAGAGTTATTATATATTTCAATAGGCCCAAATTTTCACAGAAAACGTTTTCTTAACAGTCCAATATTTGTTATTTCTATACTCATCATGCACTAATAGACTAACTGCTAGAATTCGTTTATGTCATGGGGTAAGTTATGCTGCTCCCTACCTACTACTTTGAACTCTCTATGTTTACTCACTCAAGTGTTACAAGTTTTTAAATTAAATGTTTTCCGAAAATTTTACATCTGTGCATAGCAAAAGTTACGCAATGTGGAACTTTTTTATTATTTAGTTTACATCGTGGACCAAGCGAGAGCAAATGTTGAGGAGTGTTAGAGACAGTTTTTAAAATAAACCAGAAGCGTGTAACCTCTTGCTTTCATCGTGTAAGGCAAGCAAAAGGTGTTCACCTATTTAGCCAAAAGGCGTCAAGCGTGACACAGAAGGTAGCAGTAAAAGTTAACATCAGTTCGTAAAGAAGCGCATGCGCTGTGAAGTGTTTTTTTTTTTTTTTTTTTTTTTTTTTTTTTTTTTTTTTAATTTATTTAGAGTCGCTTGAACAATTAAGTCATATCGCGACTATTCTATGGAATACAGCGGTATACAATAAATTTAGTACAATTATTTTACCAAAAACATGAGAATACAATCAAATCAGTACAACAAGAATCTTTCATATTATATTTTCGCATGCAAGCCCGTACCTTTGAGAAATGATAACACCCTTCTGCAGTTGGATGGCGTGTTCAGAGTGGTGGATAAGTCTCCAGTGATGTGATGAAGCTGTCGTTGTGTAGCGTATTGCTTACATTCTGTGAGGAGATGTTTTACTGTGAGGCGGGTGTTGCAGACTTCACATTGTGGTGGCTGGCCTTTGCTGAGGAGGTATGAGTGGGTTAACCTTGTATGACCAATGCGGAGACGTGAGATAATCACCTGCTCTTTCCTGCTAAGAGAATAGACAGGGGAAGAATTGGTGTCTCCTTTCCTTACCATGTGTAGTTTTTCTGGAGGCGATTGATTCCAGGCCTGTTTCCATCTTGTTTTTATTAGTTTGGAGAAGTACTTTGTAATATCACGATAAGGTACTGCTTGGTGTTCATGTGTGTATGTTAGCCGACTTGCTTCTTTAGCAGCTTTGTCCGCTTCTTCATTGCCCTTAATGCCGCAGTGTGAAGGGACCCAAATGAAAGTAACTATTTTCTTTTTATTTAGAGCAATGGAATAAAGACTGTGGATATCTTGAAGCAGTTGGAGGTCAGTTGAACGATCTCTGAGACTTTGGAGAGAGCTTAATGAATCAGAAATTATAAGAAATTTACTCTCACTAGATTGGATGATGTATGTTAAAGCTTGCTTAAGTGCAGAAAGTTCGCAGGAGAATATGGAATAATATTTAGGGAGTTTCAGCTGAAGTTTCTTATCTGGGGTAATTATGGCACATCCATTGTCGCTGTCCGTTTTGGAACCATCAGTGTAGATAAATGTATGGTTAGGGTAGGCATTTGTTATTTCTTGAAACAGCTGTTTATAGCAAGATGCATCTGTATGGGATTTATGGTAAGCTGTAATATTCAAATTTAGTTGAGCAGTTGGTATTCTCCAAGGTGGTAGACAATGAAACTTTCTGGGCATTATGGCAGGAACTTCTATGTTATATTCTTCAATGCATTTGCTTATTTTAGATTTAAATGACATTTCTTTTTGTGAATTAGCCTGTAAACGTTGGTTGGACGTTTCTGGGAGGACGTACTGGTAGATCATTGATTCGGGTCTTGCTAAAGTTTTAAGGGCGAATTTTAGGCTCACATCTGTTCTGCGGACGTTCAATGGTGGTTCGTCGGTTTCCATTGTTAAGGCAGAAACAGGGCTGGTTCTGTAAGCTCCCAAGCATATTCTTAGAGCTGCTGTTTGAATTGTATCTAGTTTCTTTAAAACTGAAGATTTAGCTGTATTGTAGATCTGGGCTCCATAGTCGAGTTTACTTGTAATGAGAGCTTGATACGTTCGTTTGAGGGTACTGAGATCAAAACCCCAGTTTTTGCAGCTTAGGGTTTTTAGTACATTTAATCTTCTGAGGCATTCATTTCTCATATCATCAATGTGATGTTTCCAGCTTAGAGTTGCATCAAACGTTAAACCTAAAATTTTGATAGCCTTCACTGAGTCGATTAGCTTGTTATCCACGCAGATTGTGGGGTTTGGGACTTTACATGGTGATTTGGAGAAGCATATGCATTTCGATTTATGATATGACAAGTTAAGACCAGCATGATTAGTCCAAGTGTGCAGATTTTCCAGTGTTTCTTGAAGAAGTGTTGCAGTAGTAGAGGGGTTTTTCCCCTTACAAAAGATAGTTAGGTCATCTGCAAATAGTATACCTTTTACAGGTGGTGTAATACTGCTTACTATACTGTTGATAGCTATGAGAAATAGTGTGACACTGATTACTGATCCCTGTGGAACACCTCTATTAATGGATTCTTCTTTTGACATGGTTCCTTTGTAGCGAACTTTAATTTTCCATTCCTGAAGGAAGTTGTCAATAAAGTGATACAAATTACCACGGATACCGATGTTACGTATTGTTTTGAGTATGTAAGCTCGTGAAATTTTATCATACGCTTTTTCTATATCTAGGCTTATTGCCATGAGATGTTGTTTCTGTGTAAATGCAGCTTTTATTTCAGAATCAAGTATTAAAAGATGGTCAGTGGTGGATCGAAACTGGCGGAAACCATTTTGAAGTTCGGTGAAGAACTGCATTTTCTCTAGTTTCCAACGCAATCGGTTATTTATAATTTTTTCAAGTGTTTTACACATAGAGCAGGTGAGGGCTATAGGTCTGAAACTTTCAGGTGAAGTAAGGTCTTTGTTTGGTTTGGGGATGGGTACTATAGTTGCTGTGCGCCACTGTTTAGGAAAAGTTCTTGAGTTCCATATATAATTAAGGATTTCGTGAAAGTAAACCAGTCCATCTTGCGGTAAGGATTTTAACATTATGTAAGGAATGTTATCCGGCCCAGGGCTGGAGCATTTACTCTTTTCAAGTGCCTCCATGAATTCTGTGAAAGTAATGTTATCATTGTAGTTTTCTTGGTTATTTTCGTCAGGTTGGTAGCAGTGGGTCACCTTGCTTTCGTAAGCTTCTTCTCTTGAGGTCTCTGCAAAAGTATGCGCCAGTATGTTTGCTATGGTTTGGGGGTCAGTACTTGTAGTGTTTGTTGTATAATTGTGGAAAACTATATTATGTGTTCCATCGTAAGATCCCCGTATTTTGCGAATTTTTTGCCATACCACTCGTGACGGGGTTTTTCTGTTTACAGTGGACACGAATGTTAGCCAGGACTCTTTCTTGCTGTGCTTTACTACTTGACGTGCTTTAGCTCTGGCTTTTTGAAACTCGATTTTGTGTGTGGGGGTAGGTTGCCTTTTGTATTTATAATAGGCTTTATTTTTTAATGCTATCGCTGTTTTACATTCTTCGTTCCACCAACATACAGTCTTCCTAGAAACAGGGTATATCCTAGGAATAGTGACCTCGGCGGAATTGAAAATCACTTCTGCAAACGAGTTTACTAGTTTGTCAGTATCTGACTGACTGAAATTCATGGGGGATGTTAGATAGGATAAATTGTCAGAGACGTGTGCTCTGAACTTGTTCCAGTTTGCGCATTTTAAATTCCATCGTGGCTGACAGTTAAAAGTTAAAGGAATGTTATTTGCATTAGTTAATAAAATTGGGAAATGGTCACTGCCATGTAATTGCTTGGCGACTGTCCATTCAAATTTATCTTGGATATCAGGAGTGATTAATGTTAAGTCGATTGCACTGGAAGTACCGTTGGCTGTACTGAAGTGAGTTTGTGAGGTATCGTTAAGCATATTGAGATTTTCGTTGTGCAAGAGCTGCTCCACTATTTTACCTCTTGCGTTGGTATGCTTACAACCCCATATAGTACTATGGCTATTAAAATCGCCCAGTATAATAAATGGTTTAGGAAGTTGTTGTGTTAACTCCTGCAGTGCATGTAAATCAAGTGGGCTTTTATTTGGTAGATATATGTTGCAAATGGAAATAGGTGTAGGAAGGTTTACTCTAGTGGCAATTGCTTCAAGTTCAGTTGTAAGCGGTATTGTCTGATGTTTGATGCTGTCTTTAACGTAGGTTACTACGCCGCCACTAGCATGGAGGCAGTCCTTGCGGTTTTTGTGATATTGAGTATAACCTCGTAATGATGCAACATAGTTTCCTTTGAAGTTAGTTTCTTGAATGCACATAATTGCAGGGTTATGTTTATTGATCAAGAGTTTAAGAAACTCGAAATTGCCATGGAAACCATTAATATTCCATTGAAGTATGTTATTCATATGTTAATTTTGTTTATGGGATAAGGTGTTATATCTATGGCGATTAGTTTTCGGGACACATCGGTTTTGTTCGCTCAGAGGCATTGTTGACCTGATTAATGTATTCCAGCAGCTTTTTTTGAATTTTACTACTTCTGGTCTTTATACTCCGCTCTGTATAATAGGGATAGACTTTTTGCATTGTGTTCACTAGAGATTCTAGATCTGAAGTGTATTCCAAAGCTATGGGAACAATGTTTGTTACTCCAACACTGTTTTCCATAAAGCTTCGGAACTGGCTGAAGTTTAGTGCATAATTGTGGGTGTCGGCGTCGATAATATGTTTAATTGGTCTGAGAGATTCAGCTATTGACGAAATAAGGTTTGCTTTCTTAATCTTCTTAGCCTGCTGTGAAGCGAGGAGGTGCCGCGCTTCTTTTCCATAAGCATTATCCTCTGAATCAGTTGTGCTGTTTGATATTGGTCGTTTAGGTCTTGTTTGTGTTTCCATTAGCATAGGTTCTGGGGAATTGTTGCGTTCGTCTTGAAATGGCAGGATGGGCTCAGGGGTAGAAGTGAGGTTAGGTGATTGCTGCTGTTCAGTATCTTTTCCTTTAGGAGGGGAAGGGGGACGGTCCTGGAGGTTTTTGGTAGCGGTAGGCAATTCAGGAAACATGTCTTTGTTTAAGACCTGAGGAGTAGTTTCTTGTATACCGTCAGCTTCACGGCAATTTTTTGCAAAGTGGCCTTCCTGCTTGCAGATGAAGCAGGTAGGGGTATCCGCTGTTAGGTATATCCAATATTTAGTGCCTTCATATAGGATCTGTATGCTTGGAGGTAATTTCTCCACATCATTGGGTGGAATATAAAACTGACGTCTGAAACTAAGGATATGGGAAAGTCCTGGCTCTGAAATGCCAGCTCTTAAGTAGGTAATGTTTGACATTAGTTTAATTCCATATGCATTTAGCTGAGTTTCTATGAGTGAGTTTGGTATAACTGGACACACATTTGAAAGAACGATTCTTTTGTTTGGAGTAATTAGAGGACGGACCTGAAGAGTAACATTGTTTATATTTATTTTAGGATGTTTGGTAACCAGTGATTCTGCTACTTTAGATGACGTTAGGTATATACATATTCTGGAGTTCGAGATCCGTGAGATAAATTTTATGTTACTTGGTTCAGTTAATTTACTTACTGCGAGAGCGTAGTCTCTGATGGTAAGTCCGTCATGGGAGTCAATGATGATAGCTTCTTCTTTCTTGGGAGAAGTCTGAGTAACTGTAGCATAGCTGGAGTTTCTTGTAGCACTGTTGTTCATGGTGGTTGTGTCGACGTTGTGAGACGGTAGACTGCTGTACTCAGCAGCTGCCATTGCTTCTGATGGTGTACACTAGTTTGCTGTGTGAGGATTTTTAATAATGTCTTACTAACCCGCTTGTTATACTCGTTTAATTGTTAACATACGAGAAAGCATATTTAGTAGACTCGTTCTACTTATCCGTTATGTACGGTGAGCGTCTTTTGGATTCAGATTATTGATGTGTAACGGAGAACGTTTAAAAGTTGATTTCTTTGCTGTCACGGCCTCCTATTGATCTGCTGTGAAGTGTTGTTACGTTATTTATTTAACATTTTCAATAAATATTTGTAGTTGTGGAGGGGAAAGCTAGGAAGAGAGTAAGTTCAGAAGGAACGCCAAATAATTATGCATCTTTTAGATTATTTTTCAAGTCAAGTGAGTATTAATAAGGCAGTAAAAGAAACAGGTAAGGCTACTGGGTGTTCAGAAGCAGTAGTGTATAGGATTAAAAAGAAACTAATGAAAGGAGTTCTAAGAACGTCACGAAAAAGTAAGCAAAAAGGGTAGGACAACACAAAACGCTAGGTTAACGCAATATGATGGAATAGTGCAAAGCGGAATATGGCGAATTTTTCATTCTTTACTGTTTGAAAATATTTCACCCATTTTGAATATAATTTTGTCACGGTATCATCACGGTGATGATACCCTACCACATTGCATAAAGGTTGCTGTGCGTCGGTTCTTACATGATCTGGGGTTCGAATATGAAAGAAGGCATACGTATAGTATGTTACAAGTTGAGCCCCATTTAACGTGTACTGTCTTCTAAGGGTAAGACGCGGTTTAGTTTATTGTCAGTCTTCGAAACAGCATATGACATGCAGTTTACACAGAGAGTAGCAGAGGCGGAGTTAGGACTGTTTGGGAGAGAATGTGTAAGAGAGGGGGAAAGGGAGAAAACGAGGGAAATAGAGTGAAAAGAGATGGAAAAGGAGAGAGTGTAGATGGAGGAAAAGTGCGAGAAAGGGGAATAGAGAAAAAGAGGGGGAGAGACAACACAATAGTGCGATCCAAGTTGTGGTTTCTGCTGGATCATAATAAAAACGTATTTGCAACTACTAACAAGCTGGTTGCTTATTTTTGTTCATAAACAACAGTGAAGCCGCGAAGATGGTCATAAATCATGCTAGTTGGACATGTACCCTTCTTCACCTCAGGTGCATTTACCGTTGCATAGAGGGAAAGGGATATCTTACGCGTGCATACAGTTCCTTGGCAATGGAGGTGGAAGAGAGGAATAGAGGGGGAGTGCCACTTTCACTTGTGGCATACAACCGGGGGGCTACACGCCAAATTCTAACCTCATATCTCATCGTGCTTCTGCATCTCGAAGTAGACAAGTGGTAACGTCACAGCGGCGGAGATTCGTGTGATAGTGTGAGCCGGATAAGGAGCTACAGGTAAAGGAACTCCACTCCCCCCATAAAAAAATTCTTTCATTCCCTGGATCTTTCTTGTTAGGGAAGAAACCAGTTTTGTGCTGTTGGTGGTCTTTACGGACACTTAGAAGTTAATTTGTGGAGAAGTGTTTTGGTAAGCTAGCAGTGGAGTTTTCTAAGAAAGAATCGCTGCTGTGGAATTCTCGAGAAGTGAAGCAGTTCAGTGCCTTACTGGAAACCAGGCCACTACTTGGGTATTCTTCCTGCTGTGGATGAAGGAAATGATTGTTTAAAATATTGCAAGGTGAGTGTATGAATTAGTGGTTTTGTGCTGCAAGTATTGACATTGTTGATAAGCTTAGGTGTTTAGTCTTGCAAAATATTAACCTCTGAAAACTTACAAGCCATAAGGTTATATTTTGATGTACAGGAGGGTCATTCATGAATCGATTCTTAATATGTAATGATGGGAAACATAATCCTGAATGAAAAATATTTCCAAACATAGAAAGGCATTCAATAATAATCACAGGGTTTTTGTCTCACTAATAAATTACATAGGGTAATTACATTGACTCCTGCTGTCGAGTGGTCAGCGTCCTGGTATTTCAACTTTAGGGTCACAGGTTCGATTCCTGACTGGGGCGTGTAAGTATTACCTAACCAATATCATTATGCATCCCCCATAAAGTCTAGAATTATGAATGTGTAAGTGTATGAGTGTGTGTTTAACAGAAATGAATAAAATCCAACGTAAAGAAACGTTACAGTTCAACAACCAATGACACCATCAGTTGTTTCTCTAGCCAAAAACCTCAACATGACCAAAGAAGTTAAAGGGGAATTTAGAAGTAAACAATTAAAAGCAGTATTGCGTTTTAAGGCTTGAGAAGAGGAATTTTAAAATAATTATAGCAAAATTATTGTACCTCAAAACAGACAAATACATTTCACAGTCAATTCAAGCAGAATTTAAAGAATACGCACCCCTTAAAGGGAAATATTTTAGTTAACCTTTATCTTACACAGAATATTATGTTTTTAAGATACGCTAATGAAAAGAAAATATATCCCTTGAATTTTTAGGAAACAGGTATTGAACTTCGCCTCAGTTTTACTGCATTTTATGTGGCTGGTCAATCTTCAGAAACACACAAAACTTAATAATAAAAAATGTAGATTCCTCCAAAAATGCAAAATTTATTCCACACAAGAATTCTCGTTTCCATCGAAATACTTTCTTCGTTTAATTTCTCTCTTATTTTACGTAATACACTATTAAAATTAAATTGAAATCAGTTTGTAATACAATAGCTAGAGAAATACATCGATATCTTTAATTGAAACTGCATGTATTTCTTGCTAACATCCTTCACGGTAAATGGGAACTACACAGAAAATAAGTTTTGTATGAATAATTAGCAAAACAGTAATGATAAAGGGTAGAGAACGCATACGTCAGGTTTTTTTTTAAAGTGATCACATGTGGCAGACAGAATATGGCGTAAACTATACGCAGAATTACGTAAAGCATCGCTCCAGTTCAGAGGTAAGGGTGTGGCAGTTTACTGACCTAGTATATGTGTGAACGTTCAGGAACAGTCAATTTTGTTTGGGAAGATAAAATATCCAATTTGAGCACCCACATGAATTTTCCTACTCCTGTGCAAATTATTCTTACAAACGCTTATTCCTCTATCTACTTCATTTTAATCAATATAAGCAAATATTGCAGAAATTATTTCATTACTAACCTTTCTCTAGGTGCAGGAGAAACGTGGGAATATAGTGATACTAAAATCTTTTAAGAGCTGCATCTCATGTGTTGAACTCAGAAGACTTCTCTACTACTCCTTCCCAAATATTCTTAGGAAGGCTTATTCTTCGATCTACGTCTAGTTAATCGAGATAAACCTTCATTACACATTTAGTGTAGATATATTAAAATAAGTGACATAAAGTAATAGTAACATTTTCAAACAGGACATCACTGTGTGATCGCTTCGAAATATACGTTCTTTGCAAGACTTCAAGAAAAATCGGATGCACATGACATTCTCTACTCATTCTTGCAAACACTTATTCATATATTTACTTCATGTAGATAGAAATAAACCTTTGGAGAAATGGTTTTATTACATATTTCCTTATACTACAATGAAAATAGGCTTAAGTGACAGTTAAATATTTTAAGAATTGGTCTGTATATGACTGCTTTGAAATGTATTCAAGATAATGACAAGAAATATCTCCAGAATATCCAAACTCTTCAAAAAATGCGTTTTACGTAAATTATAAGTTTTAACATGATCTACATTTTTTGTAGTAAAGTTGTGTCTATCTATTGAGGTATCCCAGTTATGCAAAAGTCATCCAGAAGTCATCAGAGGACATTCCCAAAAAATTCAAGATACACATTTCGATATCAAAATACCTCAAACAGTCCTTGCTTTGCGTACTGCAGATTTACAATACACAAAGTAAAACCGAACAAGAACTTACTATTTGAAAAAAGCATAAATATCTGAAAATTAGACAAAAACAAACAATATATCGGAAATGGCTAATGATACAAATGATTTTATTTTACATAAAATATGTGCTTTGTGCAGCAAGATTTCGTCTATGTAGGTTTACTATTTATACGACAGTTATTCAGAATGGAGGGGACCTCACAGGACATTTCCAAAAATTACAAGATATACATTTTATTTGTCATGTAAATATCTTAAACAGTGGGATTGTAATCACAATTCATTTTAGAAAAAATCAAAAAAGGAAACATTTTTCATGTAAAGGATGGTTTGGGATTGGGGGGGGGGGGGGGGTCTTTAAAAGCTTCGAAGCCTGACTACCGAATGAGTTTTTTCACTGACTTCCCTTTTTTGAATCATGTTGTTCAGGCGCTCGCGTGACCCCTATTACACACGGGGCTTTTTGTAGAACTAAATTTGTTGGGGTTCCGGGAGCTGAAAAACCGTTTATTTCTGGTGAAATCTCGATGTTGAAGTTTTGTGTGGAAAGTAATGCTCCTTATACTTACTATAGCCACTAGTAAGTTAATAATTTGTAAACTTAATAATCTTAAAATCTGGTATAATGCCGGAGCTTTTAAACTGAAATATTGTTTACTCTTTCTGCATATTAAGAATATGAATTTTCTCTCACTTAATTTGGTTCTCGAATGCTTTAAAGTGAAGTTAAATGCTTTCTAGGGTCGCTGTAGCACACGAAGAGAGAAGGGTATGCAGTAATTCATGCGGAACAGATTACTCTATGTAGGTTGTACCTTCACTTACGACTGTTTTTAAGCCTCTAATGTGGAGTGAGTTATGAATGTATACTCTCATAACTTAAGATTTATTCTCCTAACATGAGATATTTAATGAAAGATACTCTGAAGAATGTGTTTAAAATGGTTAAAGGTAAACGTATCAGAAATGTGGTGTACCTTGACCACAATAGTAAACAGAAAAAGCAGAATTTAGTGTGTAATAAGGTCAGTTGTCATGTAGATTCTTACCCACCTGTCAAGTTACCAAGGTCTCTCAACACGATGAATGAAATGGTAGCTCTATACCGGGTGGATCAGCTAAAACTATCAGAGGGGCTGTTACACAGAGCTGTGCACACTCATGTGACATTCTCTACTCACTCTTCTACAAACTATTCCTACACGACTTACCTGCCTAACATTCAAGAGATCTCGAGTTCGAATCTAGTTAGGATGAGTTAACCGGATGTTTTTTTTTTTTTTTTGTTTTTTTTTCCCCGACGTTTTCCCTTGTCCTGGGAAAATTGAGTGTCGACTAACTTCATGCTCTATAGACCTCGAGCTCATTTGAGCACCATTTCACTGATTTCATTCATTCACCGTCCGATATGGCATTACGTTGGAGAACGTTAGTACAAAAAAGTTATATTTTTTTATGTTAACCGATTTAAAGTTTTGTAGAAACGGCTTTATTACATATGCTTTGTAGTTAAAATGAAAACAGGAGAATGCAATAGACTTGAACGATAGTCAAATCCAGCATTGCTCAAGTGTAAGCAAGAAAGAGAGGTTGCAATCACCTCCTTCCACCCGGTGGGACAGAATGACGTATTTATCCGTGCTTACAGAGTTACAGTGGCGGCACTGTGCCGTCATTCTTAAGTACTGGGAATCAAAAGCGTACACATTCATATTTACGTTCTACATGGTCTTCAATATTTGGTGCACAGTCTCAAAAGATAAGCAAGATGATTTTCACTTAACTTGCTGCAATACAGGCTTCATAAGTAGATTTCCATTAAACTGGATGCAAACTAACGTAATCTCCGATACTCACTGCAAGACAATGACAATAATTCCCGGTCTACAATGCAAGTAGTTCCATTTGTAGCTCGTGTGCAGCCTCACTACATGGACATTTCAAAGGAGTGCAAAATAATTGGATTTTGCATTCAAGTGCTTTTAGGTCTTCAGATTGTGAAGAGAATGTTTCATACAATTGTTTCAAAGTTCGGTGTATTTTTCCAGGTGAATAACGTTTATCGCGAACAGGGAACGTAAGCAAGTACCAGTTGTCCTTCCCACAATCGCAATTCTATACCCTTTTGACATACTCCGTGCCAGCCGCCTCTGACTACTAGGTTTGCCTCTCGTTGCTCTGCTCAGTGGTGAGGTGAAAATAGCATTGTAGGGGAAGCGAGCGTGTGCTGCAGGGTTGAGTAACCCTGGCCAAATATATTAAGAGCTGATCACTTTGAAATGTCTTCTCTCTGTACTGCCAGAGCATAAAAAAAGCGAAAAACATCTTTCTTTTTGAGAGAAGTATAAGTATTTGAAAATTCAAACCAATAACAAGGAACGTCTCAAAAATAGTTATCTCCACAAAATGTTATATTACTAGTTACGCAAGTTATTCCAAATGAGGTAGGTTTCTGAGGACATTCCCAGAAAATTCATGTTAAATATCTTATTTTAATCAAAATTGTTACTCATTTTTAAGAAAATTACTATTTTCGCAAAATGTTGCAAGTCTGAAATGTGGGATTTTCTTGAAAAGATTCATCTCGCATCCTTGGAAGATGTTTAACTTATATATCGAGTTTGGTACTTAACATACTTTTCGTTTTTGACTATTCACAAATATAGACGGATACGAATGATCTTTGTCTAAATTGTGTTTATTTTAAAGAATCTCAAAACGTGTATTTCCGGTAAAATATCGATATTAGATTGTTGGGTGGAATAAAATACCTTCTCTACCTACTATGTATATGGTAGAGAAAGTAAAAATGGCTTCATAAATGCATCCTTTAACTGAAAGGGCTCAATGAGTTGAATGTTCAATAAATTTAATCTTTAAATTAACTTTTCGCCGTATCTGATATACATATACGAAAGTAGAGCTCATCGTTTGCTATTTTCTTCACTTACTTAGAGCCGTTCACTTTGTTTATACAAATATGTTCCATGGCGACGGAGTAAAATATACTAATTATATTGTGTTCATAATTGCCTACTTTCTTAGCGTGCGTCTTTTCATTGCTTAAAGACTTATTGTAGCGTTTTTCATTTTTTAAAGAGATGTCAACAAGGATTTTGTGTGTCATATTTTCATTATTTTTTATACTTTCCATTATTATTAATATTATTTATTAATGTAAAGTTAACCTTAGTGTTGCAGTTACACCTCTCCCTCTGGGTCAATGAGCTATTGTTAATAACATTCCTCAGGATGTTTGTAATTCAAGCATTTGTTTCCTAACGTTAGAGTTGTATTGTTTCATGTAATAATAAAATAGTATCTCTATCCTCTCTTCCTTCTAAAATCTTTCACGCGTTCAAAAATGCGCTTTATATACCTGTATAACCAATTTAAGGTTTAACTCTTTTAACCGAATTGAACTTAAGGTTTTCATTTACAAGTTATTTATGGTACGATTTGATATAATCTGAGACTGACAAAATCGTTCTAGCAGTAATTCTTTGTTAATACGCGAATTAAATAAATTTAAGTTATTACAAAATTTATTGACCAAATTATTTAGGTCACATCGGATGAGAGGTCAAATTATGCTCATGTGAGCCCGAGGTCCACAGAGTTTAGACTTAACCAACATCCATCTCTCAGGATAAGGGGAAACCTCGAGAATACCTTCACTTATCGTAACAGAGATTCGAACTCGTGACTGCTTTAACGTAACACAGACACACCAGAGGTGGGCAACATTATTTTTTACTCTACAATTTTTGTCTTCCTCTTCTAGCTTTGTCAGATGCACGGGAAATGAAGAAGTGTTAACTATGCGCTGTGACACCAAATGCTGTAAGGATTTCGAAATTCTTGGCAAGTTACACAGGTCGTAAACTCTTGCAAGAGAGGTTCAGGAAGTTTCTAAGGAAATTTTGTTGCTTAACTCGTGTTTTGTTTACAAGTCTGAACGGCAGAGCGAACTACGGATTCACAGAACAAGTTGCGAAATCACAATAATCAATACAAAACCTAATTCTAAAACAGAAATATTTAATAATTCATAGTGTACATTCTCAAAGTTGATATTGTCTTCTTAAAACGCAGAAACAATACAGGTTAACTAAAATTGTATAATTTCCTAATTTTAATAAATAATCAATGTTACTATAGGTATATAAAGAGGACCGCCTTCGTAGCGCAGTGGTAGTGCGCCTGCCTCTGGCGCGGAGGACCCGGGCTCAACCCCCGCCACTTGCAATAATGCAAAATTGAGTACATTGATAAATTCTGTTCTTTTTGAGGGGAGGCCCCAAGACAAGCAGTATAGTTTCCAAAGCCTGTAAGGCACAACGTTCTATATGACCTATCTGAATTCGGTTCCTCATACCTGAGGATTTTATTTGTTTCTCCTCAGCCCTACAGATTAATATTATGAGGATATAGCAGGCATTTCAGTTTTGTTAAGTTATTAATTCTGACCTTCCACGAAGAGAAGGGAAAACACAATGAATTGGCGTAAATTTCTGTCGAAGAAGACAAATTAAAGTTTACAAGTTCTTGATTGTGCAAATGCTACTGCACAAGTAAAAATTTAATGAATATTTCTTACTGATTTAGCTATTCTCCATTCATCATGCTTGTAAATGTTACTCCCTCTGCTACACATACTGACGTATAAAAATCTGATGTGTTGCACTCATATGACTTTCTCTACTCTTGCACTAATCATTCTTACAAACTCTTATTCCTATATCTTCTTCGTGTTACTTGAGAGAAACATTTGTACAAATTATCTTACTGCGTATTCCCCTGTATGTGCAAGGGGAATATTAGAATACAGAAGGATTTGAGCAATAGTCAGTTCTTTTAAAGCTTTGAGATTCCGTTCTCTTTGCACGACTAACGTATAAAAAATGAATGACGATGTTCCATTTCACGAAAGTTTGTTTTCCAAAACTCATACAAATAACAAGGAATATCTCCGAAATGGTTCACTCTACAAAAAACAAAAAAACAAAAGACAAAAATTATTCGGACATAAATTGTGTATTTTAGTTTGATCTACATGTTTTGTACAGTAAGATTTAGTCTATCTCTTACGGTTTACCAGTTATGCAAAAGTCATCAAGAGTAAACAGGATTATATGGGTTACAGCCAGAAAGTTCAAAAAAATCAAAATGTTCGAAACATTTTCCATGTAAAGGGTAGCTTAGAGTGAAGGAATTTTCTTCAAAATCTTCGTGTTGTGTACTAACTTTGGTTTTCAACCGACATTTCGTTTTTGAGTTATGCTGTTCACAGACACAACGTGAAATCTTGACATCGAATTTTTGGGTGGAATTTAATACTTGCTCTACTTACTAGATGTAGTAGAAAAGGTAATAAATTGTTCCATTTTCCTGTATCCTAACATAGAATAATTTACCACTTATTTTGCACATCAGTATACATTATAGCTGAGAATCCACCAAAAATTCTAAATAGAGATTTCAATGGAAATACACATTTTGAGTTGGCCTGAATGAAACCTTTTTAGAAGGTCTATGTATATCTCTATGTGCCTGTGAACATCATAGCTCAAAAATGAAAAGTCGGTTTAATTCCAAACTTGATATTTGTGATCAATATCTTCCAAGGATGGGACACGAACATTTTAAAGAAAATCCCATCACCCCAAAATACCGTTTATGTGGCATATTTTTTTTAAAATGTTGGCTCTAACGATATTCATTAAAATTCCATATGTTTAAGAAAGTTTCATTTCATATGCAATGTGTATCCTGAATTTTCTGGGAATGTTCTCAAAGTCCTCTTCATTCTTCATGAATTTTGCATAACTGATAAACAATAAGAAGTAGACAAAATCTTACTGTACAAAAAAGGTAGATCTTGTTAAAGCACACAATTTATATCATACTATTTTTTGTTTCAATTTTTAAATACTTATGTATATTTTGTCAAATGGGAAGGTGTTATTCATATTTTTATATCTTGGCCACACAAAGAGAATGTAATTTCAAAGCCATCGCATAGTGACCAGCTTTAAAATATTTTACTATCGCTTAAAGTCCACCGTATTTCCACAAGGGGAACCTTGCACCTTCAAGAAAATTAGCAATTTCTGTAAATGTTCATCTTGATGGACATGAAGTAGAGGAATATGCCTTTGTAAGAATAGTTTGTACAAGAGTAGAGAAAGTCATGAGAGTACAACACATCACATTTCCATATAATTTAATAAGCATATCCAGGGTTCCCAACTCGTACGATAATTATGGGGGTGTACGATAATTTGAATGTATGATAGTTCGATATTTTCACTGGTTTGTCACACCAGCGAAATGAAACGAATTACAAATAGCGACACCACTTTTGTCCTCATTGTCTGTCTCCACCCCATAGCAACCGTTTCCAACCCTACTAAGACTGCTATCCTTTATCCTCTTATTGCCAGTGATCCCAGGTCTGATCTCAATGAAGAAGGCACTGTTCAGAAAATTGATGATCAATGGAGAAAACTCGGAATATCTGATATTCCGTGTGTACTAAACAACATGCCTGAACCTTGCAGTTCCTGGAGTGCTGTTAAGCACATGTCACCTTGGTGGAAATACTGATTTAAAAGAACTGGTGGAGGTAGCATTATCAGTGATTTCATTGCCCCACAGAAATACTTCTTGTGAAATACTTTTTTAAAAACTAGCTATAATAAAAGTCAAAATTAGAACAGATTGGCGCTAGATACGCTAAATGGACTTTTTTGGTAGTCTCAGCTTGTGAAGGAATGTGGTGGGTCCGAAAATCTGCAAGCCACCGAGAAGATGTTAAAGTTTATCTCAACAACAAATTTGTATAATGGTGCAACAGTTGAGGAAGATGACGAACTTTCAGATGAATAGTGCGAGAAACATAAGTACTAAAGTGGTAATATTTGTAGAGGTCATCAACCTTGTAAGTGAATATAATAAACATCATTACTCTTATATTTTCATAAGTATTATTCTGATATTTTTATTGTTGTAGCATTTGGATTAAGATGTACGATAATTTTGAATCCAAATCTATAATTTTAAGTGGCTGGTACGATAATTTTACTTTTAAATGTTGGCAACCCTGAGCATATCTGAAGGTATATGCTGAATAGATTGATATTGCTATGCGGTAAGCTGGAAAGGTATGTTCATAAGATCTGCTCAAATGAAATTGAGATTGTTTAGAAGTACAGTTGCTCAAATGGACAAAGCAACGTATTTTACCGCAGTTGTCTCGGGAAGTTTATCCACAGCAAGTGTCATTGGGCTGTTGCCACATAGGGAAACAAGGAAACTGGGTGAGGTCAACACGAACCCAGCATGCCGCTATTGAATTTTTTTTGAATTGGAGGTTAGGCGAACTGACATTGACAGTCGCATGAAGGATATGTGTTGCACGACAACGACCGCCCGCATATATGTTGAGGGAGCACTAAGGTTTGCCGGAGTACTTCTGATTGAGGATCCTTCTCCTGTAACTATCATGTCTTTGCAGCGCTAAAGAAAGTTCGCAAGGTGTAAGAGCTCACAAACAATGATGAGATCCGAGACCCGTTGAAGAATGGTTCCATGACTGTTTTTTGCTCACGGTACACATCAGCTGGCAGACTTATGGGATACTTGCTTGAACCTACAAGGTGACTCTTGAGTAGAAAGTGTGTCACTTGTGTATGACTCTTTACTTTTGCATACGTAATGCATTTCAACCAATGAAATATTATGGAAAAGACATAAATTTTAATTTCATTGTGGCGACGGCTACATTAATTTTTAATTGGGATTTTCAGACACGATGCAAAATAGACAAAAGCAGTAAAAATAAGAAAGATCGAAAGAAAAAGAGGCCTTTGCTGATAACAGAATATACAGGTGGTGTTCTGAGATATGCTAGTGGAAACTCCCGATTCTTTTCCCACACGAAGATTCTTCTTAACTTCCAGAAAAAATTATACACCTAAATTTTGTAGTAATAAAAGAGATCATAATATGCAGACTATATTTACGTAGTTCGCTTTTAAAGGGAAGAATCCGGTCAGATCAAAAATAATAATAAATTTGGAAATTTTAGAACAAGTATCCTACTTCAACTATGTATGTAGGCTGTGATATTAGTTTTAAGTATAACAGACATTGAGAAGAAGGTTAATAGATATCAAGCTATTTGAGGAACAACTGGAAAAACTTTAGAAAGAAAAACAAGAAAAGAAACAAATGAAATTCTATAAAGTTATGGTTGTAGCTATTCTTATATAAGGTTCCGAATCATGAACGATAACAAAAAAGGAAAAATGAAAACAGCAGAGATGAAGCTCGAGAGATAGGTATGTAAAAAATGAATTAAAATGGATAAAATAAGGAACGAAACAATAGGAGTAGATTTAAAAACCTTTTCAGTTAATGATAAGATAGAAAATATAATTAAATGGAAGGATCATGTTAAAAGAATAATAGAAAATAGGTTACCAAAAACTAATAAATTATCGGCCGATTGGAAAGTGATATGTGGGTAGACCTCATGAAAAGGTGATTGGATGACATAACATAATCCTTGAAAGGAGAGGAAGAAGAAGAAGAAGAAGAAGAAGAAGAAGAAGACCAAGCACTTTGTATAACTGGTAAAGTATTGGGTTCCTTTTTTCCTTTCCCCCCCCCCCCCCCCCTTAGTGAACTCTCAATTTCCTGCATTTCACCTCTGCATCATTCTTCACCGTTGATCTATTTTAGACGATAAAACGGAAGCTAACTAAACTGCGGAGGCTTTCGCAGCCGGTGTCGTTAGATAGAAAATGATTATCCGGGCTTGTAGGCAGTGATCTAGTGGAACAGAAACCAACAAGAGAGTACTATGGCTATACCACTTAAGATGTTCGACGCAGCATCGGACGAAACATCTGGAAGTAAAGTATCCACTAGATTACTGTCCATAAGCCCATAAGCCCGGATAATCATTTGCTATATGATAGCTTAACTGTTTATACAGCACGGATCAGCTGTTCATAAATGACAATGTGCCCTAAGTAATATATTTAAGGTTTTACGTTTCTTCACTCAGGATTTGAGGTAGTGTTAATGGCACAATTTCACGTGAATGTATAATAAACATTTCCTTTTCTCCACAGGTTAAAGCGTACATCATGAAGACGTATAGATTGGTGTTAATGGGCACGGTAGTGATGCAGCTAGCTATCCTGTTGGCTCCCTGCTCAACAGTCACAGCAGCCCCTCAAGCTCAAGAGAACCTCTTTGAGTTCCCAGTCCAGTTGATTGGATTCCCAGTTATAATACTCGCTGTCCGACTCTCCAACTTCGTCAAGAAGCTCGCATACTCTCTCAACCCTAGTAAGTGAATATTGGCTTTCATTGTAAAATGTCCTTCATATGTTGTAAGTTATGGAAGCTTATTTTGTGTATTGCAATATGTTAGAATAGATGATCAAGCCCGTGTATGGGGATGAAATTACACATCTGCAATCTTTCAAGTGCGCTAAACACAAATATGCTGTTTAAAATCAATTCAAAGCAAAATATGATTGTTAATTAGCACATAATTCAAATTGGTGTTTTCATATACTCTCTAGTGATGACCATCCACAACATGAACTCTGCCCTAAACATGACAATTTTTGGTGGAAAATACAATAGAGTGGAATCAGATTATATCCATCATGGTCTACTAGAATCTTTCATGCTTGCCTTCAAACCTCTATAGAGAGACTTGTCCCAACTGGATCTTTTGAAAAAATGTTACATGGAAAAACCTAAAATGCAAACTTAGCATTTGATAACATTCTGTGGTGTAAGATCCCCAAAACAGTGTCTTTAGATGTCAATACTCTCATACTAAGGGATGTCATCATCTCATTCAATAATGGTAGCATAGGAAAAATCAATGTAGTGAAAAAGTTAGGCATTGGAGCAGACTTCAACACCACTACATTCTGAAGGAACTCTACACCGCATCAAAAAGGCGGAGAGATTTATGGAATAAATAGCTAAAATACTAGACAATTTAATATAACAAGAAGAGAAACCGTGATGTCACAGAGGACCCTGATTGTGGCGCTGGAAAGTTTTGAAGAATGCTGCAAGCTTTTAAAAATAGGCCAGCAGCTAGGAAAACTATTCTACCTCTCAAACCGCACTCCAACTGCATTCTGACAAAACAAACAAAGCTGGAACAATGACCTCTTTTGCACAAACACAGGGACGAAGTTATTCAATTTCTTAGTTAAGATTAATTTTGTTCCGAACAAAAGCTTCGGATTAAGAAAAATGAAATTCATATTTTTGTTTTGCATTGCTTTAATACAACATTCAAAGGACCAAAAATTAACGGCGATTTCGAATTATAAACGTTCCGCTGTAGTTGAGGGGTCAAGCATTGACCTCTGTTCACGAGCTTTCGACTTTCACTGAAATGGCCTTCACACTGCTCTTCAGCATCGTCTTAGATCTGCTTCGTGCAATGAACCTTGGGATTCCAGTTTAAGGCTTGTCAACTCACGGTTTCCGCCTCTTCCGTAATGCACAATCAGATTAGTTTAACTTTCGCTTCTTTAAATCACGTCCAAGGTTTCTGCGGTTCCACAATGAAACGTAATTTAACCACAGATTTACCGTTAATCACGAATTGTTACTACTTTGGCTGGTGTCAGACGAAAGCACAATCGCTTCAACATTAATCGTACACAGTAAACAAACAAGGTCTGGTCACGGAATTAGCGACATACAGCTAACTATAGTGCATAGGTATTTTCTAAGGGGGTCAAGGTCTTTGTTATTAGATCGCCATGCGCAGTCAACAGGTTGCAATGCTTCAGAGCTAATTCGGTAACCTAAATACTCATATGTGCAGGCTTTGAATCTAAGAAACACGAGCGAGAGAAATGCCATTCTACAAAAAACTCAAAGGTATACTTTTTAAGCGGTAATTATTATTTATTTATGCCAACAAACTTGATACTGGTGTTTCTAAACACACAGGCCGTATGTGGGCTGTTTAAGAGGTGGAGTCAGGACTGAAAAATTCAAGTTGGCAATGGTAGCTCAGTAGTTAGAACAGCCGCTGGATAAGCGGAAGATCCGTGGTTCAAATCCCGGCTATGGTATTGAATTTTTCAGTCCTGATTCCACCTCTATGTATAATTTTTAAATCTATTTCCCTTTTGATATCGCGAAAATTTGAGATTGAACTCTTTTCTTCTCCGCATTCGTTCAAAGTGTTTCTTATAATGCAGTTCCATCAAATCTTGTGAAATTTTTCAGGAAAATTCCGAAATTTCAAAAAAAATAAGAAGAATTAAAATTGCTATATACAATTTTTGTATTGTGAAGGCTTTTGAGTTACTGATTTTTAAGGCAGATAGAAGTTGAACAAATATAATGTAAAGGATTTAACTTCCTAATAAGGCCACCCTACGTAAACCTTTAACATCGAAGTCATATCGATGGCTTTTGACCTCTATGAAAAATTGCTCAAGTAAGTGTTCACTTACTTAGCGGTGGTTTTGAACTTTGGGTTTCTATTGCTTCGGTTTTGTTTTCATTTGTTACATTAAATTCACACACACATACACACGCGCGCGTTCACGCTTCCACACATACTTGCAGACAGGGAATAATCCTGGAAAAATTCCCACTCACCCAGCCAGGAATCGAACCCGGGACCCTTGCGCAGTAGGCAGGCACTCCACCGACTGAGCTACGGGACCAGGGAAAATATTTGTTTGTAAACGACGCTGTCAATTGCTAGGGTCATATTACCGCTGCCGGTGTGCTGGAATTAACCCCCATCAATTAAAGAAAATGTTTTATTTATTTTTAACATTTTCTACCAGTGTTATATAGTATTTCTTCATCAATAAAAAAAATAAAGTGATACCTGGTTAAGAATTGATTGAATATGTAATCTTACTCGCTGATAAATGTTGCAAGAATAAAATATCCAACAAAAAATAAGAAATTTGACAATATTTGATATTAACTAGAAAGTGTGACCCATGAATTACGATATATCTACTTTCCATGCCAGTGCGCATATCAACAAAAAGGCGCCTATATAAGACCAGGACATGCTCGAAGCGTGAATTGCATAACATTTGAGAGTTGATAAGACCTTGAGAGAGTACAACTGTAGTTTGTTTCTAACAATGCACTAGTGATAACAAAAGCTCGCTAAACGAAAACATTAGCTATAAGGTGTCAATAATCTTTGCGAAGTAACATTCCTTTACGATACTATGAAACAAAATTACAAATGAGTAAATGAGATTCCTGCAAGCTGGCTACAGAGTAATAAATTTCAATTTCTAACCTAAATAAAAGTCAGTAATAATAATAAATAATGATAATAATAAATAATAATAATAATAATAATAATAATAATAATAATAATAATAATAATAATAATAATAATAATAATAATAATAATAATAATAATAATAATAATAATTAATAAGAAGAGGAGGAAGAAGAAGAAGAAGACGAGGAAGAAGAAGAGGAAGAAGAAGAGGAAGAAGACGAAGAAGAGGAAGAAGAGGAAGAAGAGGAAGAAGAGGAAGAAGAGGAAGAAGAAGAAGAAGAAGAAGAAGAAGAAGAAGAAGAAGAAGAAGAAGAAGAAGAAGAAGAAGAAGAAGAAGTTGTTTTCCGCTGTAGGGAGTCAATAATGGACAGCAAACATAACAATTTACGGACTTATTTTTGAGAAAGGCGTTAGTAACGCAATAACCAGTATTTACAACGAAGTGTGTTATATGCGATAGATCTAACGGTGGTGAATGTTCGCCAAATCACTGAATACGCAATACACTTGGCACCACATACGAGCAGGAAGTTTAGCATATAAGAAGCTAAAATGGCGAATGCGGTTGTGTTTTCAGTCCCCACTGAAAATCGTCCTAACTAAAACAACATTCAAAGTATAGGATTAAAAATTGTTGTATAAGATACGATTGTGGATTAGGTGGTCGAATTCAAATATTTGGTATGTAATTTATCATATAAAAACAAACTGATCAATTACAAATTGGAAGTCTTTCATTTGTTTAATATTACAAAAAGAAGTTTCAAAAATAAAGCAAGAAAAGACACGATATAAAAATCATGTCAGTGCCAAAATTACTGAATGGGAATTAAGCATGAATCGTCTTAGAGAAAAACAACACGAGATTTGAAATAAATAAAATGAAGCTTTTATGAGCAGTGACAAGATATAAGACAAGAGACACTTAAAAAGTGAATAGTTAAGAAAGAATTAGATATAGCTATATGTATGTCTGTATGAAAAGATTAAAGAATGTAAAACTGAGTGAATAATCATACTCTAAGAATGAAAACAGATTACCGTTACATTTTAAGTAGTACAAACCAGTAGGGAAAATAAATATTGGAAGATTAAATAAAAGGTGGCACGAACATGATGTGTGATAGCTGCAGACAGAAACGTCTAATGTATGAAGAAGATGAAGATTTTATGTTATATTTCTGCATTTCTGTTGTAAATTCTGGCCACCATGGAAAACAGCAATATTTTTCTGCAAAGGAAGACTAACATTAATGACTTCAGTTCTTTCCTAACGTTGAATTAAATCTTAGAAACGGTATAGAAGATTTAGATAATCGGATATTTTCATGTTGAAGTGTACTTGTATAGTATTAGATGTAGGTAGTTATTATTTGTTTCCTTTTGTTTTCTTTCTTCTGTCTCTGCCACTTAGATATATGTAAATAGATAGATAAAGTACCTAACCGAGCGAGATGGTTCCGGGGTAACGTGTGAAGCTCGTATTCGGGAGATTGTGAGTTCAATTCCGTGGCTGAAGGCACAGAAAGAATATACAATTTAAAAACCAGCATTTAGCGACAAATGTTTTAAATGTTTCAGCATCGCTTCAACCTCAAGTATCCTATTTCAGCAAACGTTTATCTTGTTTAACACGAGGTAGAAAGAAAAATAATTGTATATTAGAATAGTCTGCAGGGGAGGTATAGGTACAATTAAACGATATTGGCTAGATGTGAGCGTGTGAACATAACATTAGATTTTTTTTTTTTTTTTTTTTTTTTTTTTTTTTTTTTTTTTGTTTTCTCGGGTGCTTAATAAACATTAAATATATTAAATAATATACCTGTATTGTAACTTCTACACACTATATAGAAATGATAAAAAAATCTGATGTGTTGCACTCACACGACTTTCTCTACTCTTGTACTAACCATTCTTACAAACTCTTATTCCTATATCTTGTTCGTGTTAGTTGAGATAAACATTTGTACAAATTATCTTATTGCTTATTTTCTTGAAGCTGCAAGGGGAATATGGGGATACAGTAGGCTATGAGTGATAGTGAAATCTTTTAAAGCTTTGAAATTCCGTTCTCTTTGAGCGGCTAAGATATAAAAAATGAATAAGGATCTTCCATTTGTGGAAGGTATTAATATTGTAAACCTAACACAAATAACAAGGAATATCTCCGAAAAGGTTCACTCTACAAAAAAATGTATTTGGACATAAATTTTGTTTCAGCAAGTGCAGTAAAATTTGGTCTGTCTTACGGTTTACCAGTTATGCAAAAGCCATCCAGAGTAAACAGGACTACATGGGCTATAGCCAGAAAATTCTAAATATACATTTCATTTGCTATAAAAATACTCATAATACACATATGGCATTTTAATAAAAATAGTTAAAGCCATTTTCAAGAAAATAAAAATTTTCGAAAAATTTTACATGGAAAGAGTAGTTTAGGGTGGAGGAATTTTCATGAATATCTTCGTGTTGCATCCTTGAAGCATATTAAACTTAAATACCCTCTTTAGTTTTAAACCGACTTTTCATTTTTGAGTTATGCTGTTCATAGACAGACAGACACACGCACGCACACACACACACACACACACACACACACGGTGTTGTAGTGTTTAACGCCCGCTTTTACTACTACGGCACCGCAGGCGGTGACACTGATGATACATGGAATGAAGATGGAGCACCGGTGGAATGAGATGGCGGGGGAAACCGGAGTACCCGGAGAAAACCCGCCCTGACGCCGCTTCGTCCACCACGAATACCACATGCGGGTCCCTGGGATCGAACCCGACACACACACACACACACACACACACACACAGTCAGGGACTTCAAAACATATTGCCAGTGAAACCTCGACATCGAATTTTTGGGTGAAATACAATACTTCCTCTACTTACTATACGTAGTAGAGTGTGTAGTGTTTAAAGGCCCGTCGACAACTTGGTCATTATGGCTCTATATTTTAATAGTAATTAATCAAATAATTAAACTCTTTGTACAAAACACCTCGATTTGTGCAGTGCAAAAATGTCTTTAATTTCTTGTCACGCAAGAAACAGGACAGCAATGTTACCACTTCATATCGCAAACTTCTTTAGTCAAGTCAGATGCATAAATTGATGATCTCAGTAGGGGTCCATTTCTGTTACTCTCTGCCACGTGATGAAAGTTGAAATAAGTTGTAACTTTCCAATTGTTTCACTGCTTTCGGTTGGTTAATTACGCATCCTGTGGCTTGCCAATACTAAAACATCATTATACATCTGCACTTTCTTTATTTTCGCCGCAAGTAGTGCCACATTACCAAATGAAAGTGACGTTCCATTGACTACAGTATTACAATCCTTTCAAATGAAACCAGACACAGCTTGCAAATATATTCAAGAGGTGAAAGAGATGCATCTGTGAAAAACTAAAAATTCACAATTTTCTGTTTTGACTTGAAGTTAATAAATCTAAATCTAATAAAATACTTTCCGTCTACATATTAATAATCGCTCACTTGTTTTAATATTTTTTCATTTATTTTTATACTGGAATAATAAGTTCTTTGCCTCTGAAAATCCGTATCTTTGTTTTATTTAAAAAATGCATAATGACATCGTGAGCAACCGAATGTTGTTAGTTTATTTAGTTTTCTTTGATCGTCTGCACATAATAAATGTATTATTAGTTAATTATTTAAACTTATTTAAATCCCTTTATATGCAAGAGCACCAAACAAATGGAACATACAGTTTTTGAGATATTAGTCTTTCAGTTTTGATTAATTACCTTTAACATACTTATAAAATGCTCCTTCGCACCAAATGGTTTATGTCCATTCAAAAATGGATACAATAAAGCCAACATAAATACATTTTTTGTGGGCATTCATTACATTTGAATTGTGTTCAAGAATTGCACATATCAAATCCATTATACAGAGTGCGGAAGCTGAAGAAGTATGTGGGAAGACAGTTTAGCTGTAAGTAGGTTTAGTAGTCCAGGTACATTAAAGAGGAATCAAGTTGTGCGCATTCGTGGTGCTTGAGGTGGCACAGTGTGTGGAACCGGTTCTGTCCGTCAGCTGTACAGACAAAACGTGCACAACTTCATTCTTTTCGCACCCCACCTCTAACTATAAAGTGGTGGAATGACGCAGTTAAAGAAAAGGGAAAAGATATAAAAGTAAATTGTAAAAATATGCAAATAGAAATACCCCCTTGGCTATCTGGCACGTCCCATGTAGATCTTGGGATGACCATACACCAGAAGTCCACGATGCCTATTTCAAGTATCCGCACGTGTTTCTTAGAATTTTTGTCAGGCTACACTGACCGTCGATATATTTACACCGATAGGTCAAAGGGCTCCAACGGTGTTGGATGTGCTTATGTTTATGGAACCGAACCATATACATTCGGTTTTCCAAATAGCACCTCCATTTTTACTGCAGAGCTTTATGCAATTTATCGAGCCGTTTTGTATGTTCGCCGTCGTAAATTAGGTGACTGCCTGATTTTGAGCGATTCCCTTAGTGCACTGCAGAGCCTTTGTCAGTTGTACAACCCATCCTATTGTACAACGTATCCAGGATGCCCTCCATGTTTTACACGCTTCTGGCGTTGACGTGATGTGTGCATGGATTCCTGGTCACGTAGGTTTGCCGGGGAATGAAATGGCAGATTTAGCAGCAAAGACGGCAACTACAGAACCCAGTATTACCATCTCACGTGTTACTTCGGAAGACTTTAGGCTTGAAGTGCGGAGAGCGGTGCTGTCGTCCTGGCACGACGAGTGGTCAGCTCTCCGCGGTAATAAGCTTAGAGAAGTGAAAGAACTTCCGATAAACTGGGTAACTTCCTGTCGCACATCTCGTCGCGAGGAGGTTAGTTTGGCTCGATTAAGAATAGGGCACTGCAATTTTTCGCATGGTTACCTATTTAAAAGGGACCCTGCGCCTCTATGTCCGCTGTGTGACAACCTTTTGTCAGTTCGCCACGTGTTGCTAGAGTGTTGCTCTCTAGCGCACCTTCGGGATTCTCTGCAGCTGCCTGCCAGACTTGCAGAGGTCCTAGCGGACGACAAAACAGCGGTTGATAGAGTTTTTAATTTTTTAGCGGAGTGCAATATAAATTTGAGGATTTAAATTTTTTAATTATCTGTTTCTGCTTTTGGACATATTTATCACCTTGTTTCATATCTGGCTATTGCCACTGCTTTTTACCTTTGTATATTTTTCTTGTTGCTAGTATTTTTATTTTTTGAGTGAAATTTATATCTGGCTATTGCCATGAATCTTTTAAGGGCGCTGATGACCCAGAAGTTGAGCGCCCTTAAACCAAATCAAATCAAACCAAAAGTATGCTGTAGAGAAAGTAAAGATTGTTTTGTAAATGTATATGCTGTCAATTTGCTAAGTTTTTGCCCAAAAAGAATTGACATTGAGTTTTATTTATAGACGCTCTTCAACTGTCGTGGTACTTAGGGCCTACATTGGGACCACGGGACCACAGTTATACTTCTTTCCGAAGAAAGGCATGCAAAGATTTTTACGCCCAAAAAAAGAATCAATCGCCCTCCGTCGGCTTTGAACCCGCGACCACGGGAATTAGGGTCTAGTATGTTACCTCTAGAGCACGGAAATACATAAATTTGAAATCCTTATAAGTTTCCTAAACATTTCAATTATATAAATTAAAAACTGGTTACGTGAAGGATTGCGAATAATAATTCTGAAGAACAATAGAAAAATGAACTTGAAAATGAAAATAAACTTACTGTTCCTTAATGCCATATAGCCGATCGATATTAATAAAATAACTAGGTATGTGGTATAAAAGTTAGTGAACCAGTGTTTTGGAAAAAAGGTTAAAATTGAATTTTTGGGCCAAAATTTCGTTGTTGTTTTTTTTTTTTTTTTTTTTTTTTTTTTCCCGGAGGGTAGACCTCTTATCGAATTTTACTAAAATTAGTAGACTACTAATGGATCATTCAAGTGGTATTTTATGATCAATTTTTATTTCTTTTCACTGTAATAGAAGTTTTAAAAAAGGCAAGTGTTGTTTAAAAAAGCAAAAAAGTGTAACGGTGGGCATTTTAATAAAAATATCTACAAATGCTTTGTATTTGTCAAATGCAACATATTAATCATACAGTTGTTTAGGCATACAAGAAGTAGAGAGTTAATTATACGGGGTGTCCAGATAGTATAGCTCCTTTGAACTTTTGTTATGGGGGACCTTGAAGAATGAAGTTTGTGGGCAAACGACTACTGCGCCTATGCCTACTATCATACATAACCACTACATCGGACATACTGACATCCGTATTTCCGGCCGCGCCGTAGCCGAGTGGTTAGACCATTCGCTTCTCACCAAAGCAGCCCAGGTTCGATCCCAGGCAACCGCATGTGGGATTCGTGATGGACGAAGTGGCGCTGGGGAGAGTTCCCTCCGGGTGCTCGGTTTCCCCCGGTTCCCGGTTTCTCATTCTACCGGTGCTTCATGTATCATCAGTGCCACCGCCTGCGGTGCCGTATGTAGTAAAAGCGGGCGTTAAACACAACAAAACAAACCCGCAGTTCCCTCAGCAGTTGACAACCATAGACAATGTAGACGGCCAATTGTGGTCACTTTGAACACCCACAATAACTTTACACTTCTTGAGAAAGTGGCAGACTTCATTACTGCGGAAAATTGTAAGTCTATGTCAGTTTTTCCCAAGATACCTATTATTTATTTATCAATGATATGAATAGATGTTGGTATGTAAGAAGTTGATAAACTCCGACACCAGTTGACCCATCACCACAAAAGTTGGCACATCTAAGTGTTTTCTCATGAAGATCATTTTGTGCTATTTTACCAATGCAATGTGTTACATTCACGCGCTTCTCTCTTATGTAACACATTCATATGTCCTTTTCTACTCTGCCATCAACATACAATTCATACAATTTTTTTTAAAATTCGGGTGGAAATACAACTTATTGCATTCACACAATTTCTTCTACTCGTTTTTCTTTTACGAAACACATTCACATCTGCATCTGTCTTCTACAAACAAGTCATACAAGTTTTGTACATGATTAAAATAGTAATGCAACGTATTACATTCACACGGCTTTCTTTACTACCTTTTCTTCCTGTAGTATTTGTGGTTGTTCATTAGTCCTTTGGCATACTGCCTTCTTGGCGTTTTATTTATTTTGTTTATTTTTTATTGTTTATAGTGTCGTCAGAATTTTACTTTAGTTTTGTTTATGTGTATTAAGTTATATTTATTAAATGTCTACAAAGAAACACGAGGCTGTTGGGCAAGTGCAATCTAAATCTAAAACTTGTAGGGATAAATCATCAAACCACCGGCAATGCTGGCTGTTTCAGCTAGTACTATCTAAAATAAGGAATAATACATAATAAAGATATTAGAAGGGACATAGCTTATGAATGAAAAATAGAGGGAGATAGAAACACAAATGCCAGTTGTGTGCAAAAGTGCATCTCTTTAGACGCCTCCAGAGCGTACCGTTACATTGCAGGTTATGAAACTTAATTGCGTGGTTGGACAGTCCGAAGAAAGTGCTATTCGGGACACGTAGCCGTTACTTTCCCTTTCCACATTACACGGGACATGAATAATAGACGTCTCTGCGGCATATAACGTAATGTTCCATAACGTTTTTCAGAGGTCCTGACTTTTTTCCCTCCCGCTATTACGTATAGTAAGTAGGCCAAGTATTGTATTCTACCCAAAAATTCATGTCGAGATTTCATCAGGAATAAGTATAAATGTTGGGGCTTCCTGAATCCTCAATGAAACCATTTTTATAAAATGGTGAGTGTGTGCAAGAGGTTAAATACCAAATCTGGTATTTTGGTTCAACATCTTCCAAGGACGCGACAGGTAGATTTTCATTAAAAATCTTCCGACCTAAAACCACCCTTTACATAGAAAATTAAAAAAAATATATATATTTTCTTAAAAATGACCCAAATAATGTTAATTCAAAACTATATGCTGGCCCTTAGCTCTGTTGATAGGGTACCTGCTGTACGAATGGTCTTGGATTCGATTCCCGATAGAAATTTCCTTTTAAAATTGCTCCCTATCCTCCCCAGAATCTGAAGGGAATGTGTGTATGTGTTGTGGTGTGTGTGTGTCTGTGTGTTGTGTGTGTGTGTGTGTGTGTGTGTGTGTGTGTGTGTGTGTGTGTGTGTGTGTGTGTGTGTGTGTCAGTCTGTGAGCATTACTCAAAACGAAAAGTCGGTTAAAACCAAAGTCGGTATTTAAGTTTAATATATTTTAAGGATGCGACACGAAGATTTTGAAGAAAATTCCTCCACTCTAAACTACCCTTTACATGGAAAATCTCTAACTAAGATTTAATTTTTTACTGTCGCGAGGCACTTTTTTCGGACTTTTTAGTGACGTAACAAATAATAAACAAATTTAATCGTAATTTGTAAACTATTCAAGCGAAATACATGTAATGTGCTTGTATTACATCACACCTATAGTGTAAATTTAAAGCAGCTTGCATTATTAGTTCAGAATTTCAAATTTTCGGTCATACATAACCTTAAAGTAATGATTTATTATTAGATGATTATTACCACTATTAATGTCCAACTATTCGTACAATTGGTTGTATTAATGCACTTTTTATTATAATTTGGTGCAAAAAGGGTAGATGATATCAGTATTTTCTTAATATGTTTCGCTCTCTGTTTGCAACGAATTTGCAAAATGCACGTAACAGTGTAATTTTTTCAGAGTATTCAAACCAGATCAGTGTATTGTATTGTCAATAGATTCCTCAAAATGTCAAAGTTGCTGTAACAAATTCTGTTTTAACACATATAGCACACGTATACGCGGAACAGGTTTTATTGCAGCAACTAGCTGTATATGGCAGCGCCCAACCTTAGAGGTTATGACTCAGTTACCGAAAAAGCTAATATTTCTACTTGTCTTTCACTTCCATTATTGATTGAAACTCATTATTGGATACTGAGCATTCTGCTCGGTGCACCATTTTCTTGTTCCATACCACCATTCAAACATTATAGTGGGTTGCAAGAACTCTACTATAAACTTGCTATTGGATTTTTAAGTTACTTGCACTTGAATATCCGTTTACTAAACCACCTTTGAACAGCTGGCAAAGCAAATGAGCCAGCGTGGCTGGCACTGCGAATACATTTTGCTATAATCTAAGCAATGTTTATTATAGGTAATGCTACGAGTAATTATCAAATTAACGAAAAATTTTCCGAAGTGACAAGAAAATTTATTTGGAGAATTTGACTATCACGAGCTGCATTTATTACTATCTCAAGAATTAAAGGATGGTATAGTCTATGAATGTTATTTAAATGTTGTATTGTAACTCTTAAAAGCATAAATACATACAACAGCGTCCATTGGCGCGGCCTACAAGATTTTCCTGTTGTCAGAAGTTGGAGTATCTGCTGTTAATTTATAATTTCGTTCAAAACAACATTTGTCAAACTGATTCAAAACATATGTCCTATTGTATTCTGAGGTTTCCATCTTCGAATTATTTAATCTATTTCAGCATTACATGCTGCACCGAAGCGAGTGTCAGCCATTTTGAACATCTGAATAGCGGCTGTGATACGTCAAATTGCGCACCTGTAGCACAGTGCAGCTAGATTTTCTAACCTGGTCGTAAGAATAAAAAAAGGTAGAGGAGGTGATAACGAGATGTGACGAATTTTTCGCAAATGAAGGCTGTCATTGGTTGAAATTTGAAATTGTTATCCACATGATTGATTGATTTCAACCAACGTATGAGTGGAATAGTCATAGGAAACTGTGCATATGCTTAAAATTGACAAGATATGAAATTTAAGTATTCTCTGAATGACAGAAAGCAACTTTCTTGAATTTAGTTGGAAAGTATAAAAATAGGGTCCAAAAAAGGATAGGGTTGCAAAAATATGTTACATACATATGACTTTCTCTCCCCATTGTTCAACATGTGTTAAAAAAGCTTAGTCTTCTATCTACTTCATGTTATCGAGATAAAGATTTGTAGAAATCGCTAGATACATATTTCATTGTAAGTAGAACGAGATTATGGGCATATAGGCTTAAACGTAATCGAGTCCATCACTCCCTCTATGTGATGGCTTTGAAATTCCATTCTCTTTGCTTGATCAAGAGAGAAAAAAAATAATTATAATCTCCTATATTTTGGAAAGGGTATAAGTACTTAAAGTTCAAGCCGATAACACTTAAATATCTCGGAAACGTTTAACCATAAAAAATTACTTCACTAGAACTGTGTGCTTTAGCAAGATTTTTTATTTTTTTGTAGTAAAATGTTGTATATCTTTTACGATTTACGAGCTATGCAAAGTCATTCACAATGAAGAGGACTTCTGAGATTATTCTAAGAATTTTTCAAGATATAAATTTTTCTTGTCATGAAAATATCTTAAACCTGTGGAATTGCAATCAACATCGTGAGAGTCGTTTTTCAGAAAATCATTCTTTATCAAAAACTTTTCCATCTAAACTAAAGGATAGTTCGGGATTATGGGATTTTTTTTAGCATCTTCGTGTTGCAATCTTGAAAGATGCTGGACTTAAATACTGAATTTGGGATTTAACAGACTTTTCGTTTTTTGGGTATGCTGTTCAAAGACGTGCGCTCCTGTTTTAGCACCAGAAACCGCAGTTCTGCTCGCGTTGTTGTGTTAATTACAGAGCTTTTCCTTTTCCTCTCCCTCCAACTCTCTCTCCCTCCTTGTTTCCCTCCTTAATTTTTCTTTTTCCCCTCTCAATCTCTCCTCTCACGTGCATATAGTGCTGTTTTGACAGCCGGTAATAAAACAATTTTTATCGGAGTGTCAATGCACATTAAAACAAAAAGAGGAAGAAGGTGTAGATGTGACGAAAATACTACTTTTAACGTCTGTTTTACTTAACTTTTACCTCGCCGAAATAAAAATAAGTAGTGTTGCCTTTTCTTATAACTACGTAATGAAAAAATAACTAAGGAATAGAAGAATAAGAAGAAAGGACACGAAGTAGAAAAAGGAGAAGAAGTAGTAGAAGAAACTGAAGAAGAAAAAGGAACAAAAGTTTAATAAGAAGAAGAAAAAGAAGAAGAAGAAAAAGAAGATGGAGGAGGAGATGAAGGAGTAGAAGGGGAGGAGACGGAGGAATAAGAAGAAGAAGAAGAAGAAGAAGAAGAAGAAGAAGAAAAAGAAAAAGAAGGGGCACGAGGAGGAGAAACAGGAGGTAAAGGAGATGAAGAAGAAGAAGAAGAAGAAGAAGAAGAAGAAGGTAGAGGAGGTGATGAAGGAGTAGAAGGGAAGGAGGCGGAAGAAGAAGAAGAAGAAGAAGAAGAAGAAGAAGAAGAAGGTGGAGGAGGAGATGAAGGAGCAGAAGGAGAGGAGGCGGAGGAGGAGTAAGAAGAAGAAGAAGAAGAAGAAGAAGAAGAAGAAGAAGAAGAAGAAGAAGAAGAAGAAAAGGAGGCGCGAAGGAGCAGAAGAAGAAGACTGTGTATTCAAATAAAGTAATGCATAAAATTCCACATAATACATTCGTGTACTTTGTGAGAAACTAATATCCAAACATATGAGTACAAACGTCAAAAACATGACTTGCTTATTTACACTGACATCTGAGTACCTTAGAGACTTTTATTACTTAGAGTAAATAAAGCATACGATTATGTCGAACGCTTAGAGTCATTTTATTTTCACACAAAGCAAAGACGAGTGTCTGCTGCCTGTTTTGTTTGGCTTTAGACTTATATTCCTGTTATATCTGCAACAAATGTAATGAAACCATTTCTGAAGACGAGTGGTTATTCTTTTTTTCGTTTTCGTATATTAACATCCCTCAACGTAGGGTGATGAATGAATGAAATTGGTGAAATGATGCTCAAACGAGGCTGAGGTCCATAAAGTTTTAAGTTAGCCGACATTTGTCTCCTCAGGATAAGGGAAAACTTCTGAAACAACGCTACCGCCACACTACACAGGCGGGCTAGAAGAGCGGTTAGAGAGTCATCTGAATGCGCTAAATCAGGCTTTATGTTTGAATCTGTTCTGTTCTGGTTTTTTTTTTTTTTTTTTTTTTTTTTTTTTTTTTTACCCCAAGCAATATATTCACAGTTTAATGACTGCTAACATTAGACTTTGCATTTAAGTCTATTTTGGGATAATAAGCTTGAATATAAGCTTACGATTGTTCGGAAGGTCAAGGTAATAAGCCTGCTTTCACCGCTTACTTTCACTCCATTATATTTAGAATAACATCGTGCATAAACAGAGAGCAAATTGCTACTGGTTTACAACGCAGTGTTATTAGCCTACTTAACGTTTTAATAGGGAAAGTGAACAAACGGCAACCCAGCGCAATTAAAAATCAACTCCTTTTATCAACACTTTAGACAGATGACAGCAAATTGAATACAGTATATACAAAGAGGAACTTTGACCACAACAGCCTCGAAAATTAATTTATTGCGAAACCACTAACAAGCCTCAACAGATTTGCATATTAGATAATGAGATGTTAGCCTAGCAATCTATTACTGTGAAATAAAATTTTGAAGGTCCCACCGAGATTTGAACTCGGATCGCTGGATTCAGAGTCCAGAGTGCTAACCATTACACCATGGGACCCCACGTCAGTAACGTGGAAAACTAACAGCTAACTTCCGCGTTTATACAGTTCTTCTATTGGTTATGTCGATTATTAAGTATCCAGCGTGACTTATGATCTTCTTGGAAGATGAACTGCGTATTTAAATGTTATACTTATTTGAGGAAAACTATTTTTAAGGTTACCTACGAACGCTTCACTGCGTGTATTTGTCAGGGAAAGCTAGATGTCTCCATTGGTTTTCAATAAAACTACTCCGTGTAACACACATAAAATGTGGCATGCCATGATTAATATAGCTTACCTCTATAAACCACTTGCCGCTATTTATATTGAAACGGCTTATCCTTTTGCAGTGTTTATACACAAAAAATCCACACCACTTAAAGATCGATAATTTTGAACTCATTAGCCTCTTGAATTGCAAGTGCAATGCAGTGTTACAAACATTTGAACAGTGAATGGTGGAATAAATGCAGATGGCGTAACAGACAAATGAAGGTACACAAACGTACCTATAACAAATGAAGTTTAAAATGCAGATATTTTAAGTTACAACACTGATGCAATTGGATTTAGCCAATTTAACTTTTTCCAGCTCATGATTATACCACAAAATTATAATTATGGAGTAAATAGATTTTCGGGATGTAAATCCATTCTATTTTTAATGTGTATAATGTATTTCTGTTGCAGTTAAAGTATAATTTAAATCATTGATGAATCGATTAAAGCTAATTTTTCCCAGTTCCATCCCTGCTTAAGAACTGTCAGTTGAATAGCACATTAAACATGCGCATGACCACAGTGTTCATTTAAAAATATCGCCTAATTGACATGTGAAAACAGAAATACATTGATATTCCTTTCAAAGAGGGTTTATAGAAACAAAATACGGGACATAAAATAAATAAGGTCCCACCGAGATTTGAACTCGGATCGCTGGATTCAAAGTCCAGAGTGCTAACCATTACACCATGGGACCGCGACATGCTGAGCGGCACAGCGTAAGGTACTTCAACGTGCGCTTCAGAAGCGGTAGTCTGCAGCTATCTAGAGGACTTTGTTTATCGTTGCATTAATAGTCTTAAATGTACCGTTAACTTAGTAATTTAGTGCATGTTTGTTTCACTGAAGCGTCCTAACACGATTTGACTTTTACTCTTCGTTCTGGCTTCTGACTGTAACGACAGGGTTCTCATAGCAAGATTTGGCAATATACTATATCATTAATCAAGCAGTGGAAATGCCTGTAACAGTGCCCTGGATTTTAGACAGTTATAAAGCTTTTTGGAAGCCTGATAAGGGAAACCGTCAGCATACGTATGTCAATTTTGTATACAGCAGCATGAAGAAAAGTCTTAATTTTATAGAAAGCAATGCACAGTAAGTGCAATTTGCAGGGAATAACTGCTGAAATTAAGATGGGTTTTCTCCCAAAGCATCCATAATAACAAAAGAACGTTATCAGTGCTACTGCAGTATTTCAGAGCAAACACGTGTTTGAAATTTAACACTGGATACACTTCCGATGCGCACAAATCACTTTCCGCGTATGTAAATATTCAATGTAAATAAAGAATGCATTAGTTTCAATTAGTAGCTACATATCTTTAGTTCTTTACTGATTATTACCGTCAACAATAATTCGGTACCGACAATTAAAATGTTTAATATATTGTAAACAGTGGTTCCGTGCTGCAACGTTAGTTACATAAGTGATATTTTATTTTTATACAAAGTTTTACAGTTGAAGTCCATGAGAATTCTTACCTATAGAGACTAAAAACAAAAATCTGGGTAACCGTGGTTCACTGACAGTCAGGGACATACGGAAGAACATAGCGCTGCAACGCACCAATATCTCTTGCCAACCTGACACCGTACAACGCGCTAAAAGGCAACAATATCTCTTCCTCAGTCCAATTTTTCATTTTCCAAGGTATGTAGAATACAGATTAAAACCGCAACCGCAGCACACAAGAACTTACGTCACATTACTTAATCACAAAACAATAATAACTCTTAAGAAAAAGAGCAACATTCACATGCTTCCGCGGATTTTATTCTTCCGGCGTTGGCGACATATACGTCATCAGCGCATTGAAGGACAGTTAGCTGACACCACTCTTCAGACACAACACAGCTGCCTGTCGACCACGTGACGGCGCTATAACCTAAATCTATAACAACATTATGTAATCAAACCAATAAACATTTTATTTAGCTTTTATTTATTTTGTATTTAGATCATATTAATACGCTTATCCGCGACGCTTATAGCTTATCTTTTACAGTTTGTGACAATAGAATAATGAATTAATAATGTTTGATAGCAAAGCCCTAAATGTGCCCCCCCCCCCCCCCACCTCCCACCGGGAAAAACTCTGTCAACGCCCATGTATAAGGATAGGTGACTGGCTAACTTATATGAAAGAGACAAAATCGCTGATGAAAGAATATTATTTTAATTTATTTGTCAATAGCTGTTTTGGTCCTTTACCACTTAAATACAATGTGTAATCCAAAGTGTTGAGATAATACTGTTTTACTGTGTGTTTTCTAGGGACGTATATACGCCGGTCTCGGCGGAGTGCGCACTTCCCTGAACCGCCTCTAGATGTCGTGGCAGTAGAGAAGAGGCTGGTGGCAGAACTTGGACCTCATGTTTGTGTGTTCGAGAAAGTGTGCGATAAGTATGCCGAACAAGCTCGTCAACTTCACGACGCCAATCACGTGCTGGATTGGGACCAGGTCTTCCGGTAGGTTCATCTCTTGCACAATCACATCACAAAGAAAGCGAATAGTGCAAACTCTATCCCATTAATAACATATGACTGACTGCAGCATTAATGTTGCTGTTTACACGAAACTGTTGTACATAAAGGTATATTATGATTGAGAGGTAGAACTGGAGGGTTGTGGCGTTGAATTTTTAAGCTCCAGTTCTACCTCTCAAACTTTGCCCACACACGGCTTGTGTGTTTAAAAACACCAACAGTAAGTTTGTTGGCATAAATAAATAATAAGTATATTATGATTATTTATTAAACACTACATATAAACTTTACCTTCTCTACTACGTATAGTAAGTAGAAATATTGTGCTCTACCCAAAAATCCCATAACGAGGTTTCACCAGAAAGACGTGTTTTGGGAACACTGAATCTAACAAAAAAGCCACTTTTAGAAAAAGGTCTCTGTGTGAGTGTATCTTCGATCACCATTACTCAAAAAAGGAGTCAGAAAACTATCAATCAATTTAAAGCTATTATTTGAGGTTTAAAGAGGTATTAGTTATTCTAACTATAAAATATTACCATTAACGTTTTAACAGTTTAAAATAAAACATTGGTCTTGTAAACCGCTAAAGACTAAACTTTGTATTTAAGAGACCTTGGGACTAAAAAATGACTGAAATTTTTTTCAAATTGATGATTTTTAGATTTATGAATATAAATGTTCCTCAAATCTTCAGCCATTGGCTCCCAGTGAAATTTTTAGATTCTGCCATTTTTAAAGGCGTGACGCAGACTTTAAATACCATATGCACCTTTAAATGTCCCTTCTCTGCTTAATATTTCGGCAGTATTTGAATAAAATATGGGACACAAAGGGGCTCAAAAACAACCATATTCAGCGGAAAGAAGTGCTTAAGCTATGAATCTGAGGGGAGGGACTACTAGACGAAAGAGGGAAGGTGTGACATATACAGCAGGGCAGTTTTGGACCATAAAGGAAATCTCACATGATGCACGTGTGTAGAAACATTGGTTTTTCTCGACTCCACAGTTTTAATACGCTAATTCTTCCAGCATGTGCTCCATTTATGTGACTTCAACTTAAGTCTTTGGTTTCAAAATCTGAAAATTTGTTTACCTTTAAAAATGAAATGCGAAAAAAAAAAGTTTAGAAAAATATATTCAATGATCATCAAAGCAAAGAAATTAAATACTTCAAAAGTATTTTTGCATTGTGAATAAATTGAATAATAAATTCCTTCAAAACTGAAAAACTAATTATCCTGGAACTGTGTGTGGTAGTTTATAATACAAACACCTTTAAGTGTGCAAAGTACCTATTGTTTTCATACATATAAAATATAGAAAATTCAAAATTTAGTTCCAGGGTCCCTTAAGTTTAGGATCTTCCAAGAATGTGACACGAAGATTTTCAAGAAATTCCTCCCACAATAGACTAACCTTCACATGGAATATTCTTCGAACATGTTGATTTTCTCAAAAATGGCCCTAACGATATTGATCAAAATACCACAAATTTAATATATTTTCATGGTAAAGGAAATATCCCTTTGAAGCCCACTGTATCAAATACCATTTTTTTTTTTTTTGAGTGATTATTTCCAGATGTTTCTTGTTATATATCTGAATTTTCCATTCGTACTTTTCTAAAACAGGAAATCGTTATTCATTTTATCTCATTGACCACGCAAAAAGAATGAAACTTCAAAGCCGTCATATAACGACCAAATGTGCTCTTAAAAAGATACAACTATCACTTAAAGCCTACTGCGCTGTCATATTCCCCTTGAACCTACAAAAAAGTTTATTTCTGCAAATGTTTATCTCGATTAACATGAATTGGAGAAATAAGCGTTTGTAAGAATAATTTGTACTGAGTAGAGAAAGGCATGTGACTGCAACACATCACATTTTATTTCTTCTTAAGTACAGGAGTGTAGAATCAGCGACAAATGGAGGAGGTCTTGTACATTTATTACATCTACGTCACCTCGTTTTGACACACGGGATTGGTACATAGAAACGTGAGTGTTATCCATTTCATCTTCATGCCTTAATGTGTCTCCACGAAATGGATTATAAAAATGAATATTATTAATACGATGTATTACATCTAGAATAGATTGCCACAATGCAGTAACTTGTATGTATGGATGTTTCTTATTTGCATCAGCAAAAACAAACGAGAGTGGGGCGTCCACTCACAAGATGGAGAGATTCCATTTCTTGATGTGGAACAGATCAAAGGCCTAAATCCATGAAAGCAGAATAAGAAAAAGAAGCAAAACAAAGAAAGAAACTGGTTAAGTTTACAGGGTCAGAAATCTATTCTTCCTTGCTCGACTGTCCATAACAGTAGCATTCAGCACCCAACAGAAATGAACCTTTGTTAATCACAATAAAACACAGCCACATAGCCAGTTCATCCATCGATGTCTTCTGCTGTCCCATAGTCTCAGTTCTTTAACAACGTTTTTGAACTCCGAGTAATCTATTTGATTATCACGGTTTCCGTCTGCTTTACGTACGATTTCCTGCGCTTCCTGTAAACTGATCTTCGCTCCAAGACCGTTTACCATGCGATAAAGTTCATTTGCTGTGATAAATCCATCGCCATTACTGTCGAATGCGGCAAAGGTTTACTCGAAGTTCAGCATGATGTTTTCGCCGAATAGATTATTTCTGATCCTAACCATCGTATACACAAACTCGTCGAATTCTATCGTCCCACTGTGATCCATGTCGAAAAGATGAAATAGGCATTGCATCTCTCTCGAAGACACCTTAGGGTGCTTAAGATATGCCAATGCTTCAGCAAACTCTTCTATAGTGATGCTACCATTTCTGTCATGGTCTGCTGAATCGAAAGCATCTCTCAAATGTTTCATATCTTGCTTGGTGAATCTTGTCATTTTGTACCATAAATCAAGATAAAACAAAAGACCTGTATTCTTATTTCATTATTCAGAATAACCTAACTTTGTCAACTAAATGTAGCTTTTATTAAACTAAGACAATTGAACTACTGTGCGCATTGCTTACTGGAAGCCATAGAACATATGACTACGTTGGAAACACACGAATTAGGCAATGAATGATACTGGTTAAATATTTCCAGAAGGCCATGCAATGCAAATACTCCCGTCACTGCCTTCGTAATATCACCATCAACAGCAAGATAGGTCAAGTGCTACTAGGTGTTCTGTGGGTCAAGTTGGCCTGTTTCGGCTAAGTAAAGATTATTTTCTGAGCTTAAACAAAATAAAACAAAATTAGAATCTACAACCAATTGAAAACAGCACAGGAAGAAAGTAGAATTATCAAAATATTAACTAATTATGAACCACGCGGACAAAGGAACGCAAAAAAAGGTGAAAGGAATAGGCTAAATAGCGTAAGCCGTGTTGAAGAAGATGGTGATGGTGATGATGATGGTGATGATAATGATCATGATCATGATGATGAATGAGTAAGAAAATCGCTGCATCCCCCAACTTGGAGGACCAGATATTTATTTTGATGCGTGTAATTATTCCTCTTATTGAGGAAAACACATTCATAAACCCTTTCTCTGCTTCTGCCTCTGTCTTAGTGATCCCTCGTAAAAAAGCTGGAATTGAAAAATGGTGTTCCATCTATATTTCCCAAGTTATCAGCATATTTCACCACAACTGCTGCTCAACGAAGAGACCCTGAGAAAGAAAACAAGTTTATGTTAAACGTGAAATACAGAAGTTAACTTTAATACTTTTGATGACATACTGAATAACCAACTGAAGTTCAATCACAGTGATTAGTTAGTTAAGAAACACAATGATAGGTTTCATTTTCTGTGATAGAATTCAATGACTGCCCACCTATAAGGAAAATGCTTCCATTAGAGGTCAGTTTTAAGTAATAATATGTTGTTTAACGACCCTGTCAATTACCAGGATAAAAGCCTACTGTATTTTAATATTCCCCTTGCACATACAAGGAAATAAGCAATAATATAAGTTGGGCAAATGTTTATCTTAACTAATACGAACAAGATATAAGTATAAGAGTTTGCAAGAATGGTTAGTACAAGAGTAGAGAAAGTCATGTGAGTGCAACACATCACATTTTTACTTTCTCTACTGGTAAGTAGAGGAAGTATTGTATTCCACCCAAATTCGATGTCGAGATTTCACCAGAAATATGTATTGGTATCACCTGAATCAGACAGTCTCTGTGGACAGTATCACTCAAAAACGAAAAGTCGGTTAGTAACCAAAGTTGGTATCTAAGTTTAATGTATTTCAAGGATGCGCCACGAAGATTTTGAAGAAATAGTACCATCCTAAACTACCCTTTGCGTGGAAATTTTTTTGAAAATTTCGATTTTCTTGAAAATGGCTCTAACGATTTTGATTAAAATGCCATTTTTGTGACAAATGAAATGGGTATCTTGAATCTTCGGGCTATAGCCTATGTAGTCCTGTTTACTCTGGATGACTTTTGAATAACTAGTAAACCGTAAGAGATAGACAAAATTCTACTGCACAAAATATGTGTATCTTGCTAAAACACAATTTATGTTCAACTCTTTTTCTTTTTCTTTTTTTTTTTTTTTTTTTTTTAACTGAAGCATTTTAGAGATATTGCTTGTTATTTGTGTTAGTTTCGGAAAACAAAACATTCGTGAAATGGAACATTGTTAATTTTTACTTTCTCTACTGGTAGGTAGAGGGAAGTATTGTATTCCACCCAAAAATTCGATGTCGAATATATGTTTTGAGACCCCCTGCATCCATAAAAAGCATTTTTTGAAAAAGGTCCGTGTGTGTGTGTGTGTGTGTGTGTGTGTGTGTGTCAGTCTGTGTGTGTATCAGTCTATGGACAGGGTAACTGCAACACGAAAAGTCGCTTAAAAACCAAAGTTGGTATTTAAGTTTAATGTCTTTCAAGGATCCGACACGAAGGTTTTGAAGAAAATAGCCCCACCCAAAACTACCCTTTACATGGAAAATTTTTCGAAAATTGTGTTTTTCTTGAAAATGGCTCTAACAATTTTTATTAAAATGTCATATTTGAGATATTTGTATGACAAATGAAATTTATATCTTGAATTTTCTGGCTATAGCCCCTGTAATCATATTTACTCTGGACGACTTTTGCATAACTGTTAAACCGTTAGAGATAGACCAAATGTTAGTGTACAAAAATGTACATCTTGCTAAAATACACAATTTATGTCATAATCATCATCATTTGCCTTCATGTATTTAGACCTTTGACCTCCACATCAAGAAATGGAATCTCTCCATCTGGTGAGCGGACATCTCACTCTTATTCTACCTTTTGGTTGGTATTGAAGTAAAATCTGTGGTAATCTGTGTTCTGGCATTCTTTCCACATGTTCTAGCCAGTTTGTTCTGGTTTGGTTTATTGTGTCTTTTATATTGTATATTTGTAACTCTTTCCTGATTTCCGTGCGGCGTTTCTTATCTAAAAGTGTGTAATCTGCTACTGAACGTAAGAATTTCATTTCGGCTGTCCAGATAAATTTTCTTGTAGGGTGAAACATTTCGGAGATATTCCTTGTTATATGTGATAGTTTCGGAAAACTTTTGTGAAATGGAACATTGTTGTTCATTTTTTATATGTTAAGCGTGCAAAGAGAACGGGATCTCAAAGCTTTAAAACATTTGACTATCGCACAAAGCCTACTGTATTCCCATATTCCCCTTGCTCCTACAAGGAAATAAGCAATAAGATAATTTGTACAAATGTTTATCTCAACTAACACGAAGAAGATATATGAATAAGAGTTTGTAAGATTGGTTAGTACAAGAGTAGAGAAATTTATGTAAGTGCAACACATATTTTCACTTTCCTTTCTTGTCTACTGATGACGTTACTTTTACTGCTTACAGAGGTTACGAATCCTCACCGAACCCAGACAAGAGGAACTATCTGCTGAGTGTGTTTCTTGGAGATATCGTAGCATCTCCTGGACTGTGTCATCAGCTGGTCAAGAGGGGTCGTGGCTGCAAGGCTGTCACAGGGCAGGAAGAGCATGACCTTTCAACCCCAGCCGCCAGAGTGCCTCGTGTTGGAGGTCGCGAAAGGGTCAGAGAGACGACCCAAGCTCCAGTATCTACGAGAGGTCCTGTCAGAGTGACCGTCAATTCAAGTTCATCCGATGGGGACAGACCCCGGTCGCGTGGCACCAGGAGATTCAATTCCCGTGAACGTTAGACTTGTCTTGTTTTCTGTGGAGTAATTCAAAACAGAACGAGAATCGAGTGGTTTTAACAGCTGCAACTAAACGTAGAATGCATGTAATTTAGGAAAGATTACATTGTGTTGAAAATTGGCATGAGTGATCTGATATTAAACAATGGCGTGCATTTATTAAGGGAAGCTGGGACTGAGGTTTTGATCAACGAGTAGAAAAATTAATCAATTTTAAATGTTACACATAAATATATTTAAGACCAACATAGATAATATAACATTACGGCTTTATTTATTAAGCTATTATTAAAAGTGTAGTCTTATTTGAAATTAGCCATGTCCATACGCCGAGTCAATCTTTGATAATCCCCGCATGACATGTATTTGGAAGGAGGAAGGGCAGTAAATCAACCTTTGCACTGTCAAGTGACGTTATCTTATGTTATAAGTTAAGTTTGTGGATGCAAGCAGGTCGGACGCTTTCACTTTCGTGTACTGTTTTGGGAGCTAACGCTTATGATTGGCCTACACTCGTACAGTAAACACGGAAGGACAAGGCAGGGTGTGAGTTTGTTTCCAAGACACACCGTTACGGTGTTTGTTTATGTACTGAGCTAGGGAAAGTGACACCCACACAATCTGCAGTGTCGCCAGCTTGTTTTCGAAAAAACTAAAATATCCCCATAGAAATGGCCAGAGACAAAAACATAAGATACAAAATGTGTTCCAAATACCTAGATCTACCACTGGTTTAAATTAATGTAATGACTTCCCTTCCACCCGGTATATTTATTTCTAGGAGCAAGTTTAAATACTTCGATTCCTGAAAGTTATTTACAAATACTTTTAAGAATACGTTTAAACAGCGACATAACTCTGTTAAAATCCACCACTATTAGGAGTACGATGGCATTGATGACAAGTGAAGGGGTGTGTCGGTAGATACAAAGTCCACGTGACGCGCAGAAAGGGTGAGCCAAGGTTGGCTCATCAGCCTGCGTTTGGACATGGCTGCTTTAAATGGACGGCAAATAGTATGATCAATGAAAAAAAGTATATATATATATATACAATCCTAGCGTTATAAAGATGTTATGATGACCAAAATCATGCATAGTTGCATGTTTCGAGCACGGCTGCAATAGTGACGTAACAATGAGCTAATAAATGTTTTGAAGCGTATGCATTTGCAATAAATTGAATTTTGTCTCAACTCCGCAAAAGACTTGTCTTTAGTAATATGATCTTTTTGTCTATTTATTTTACATCGTTTTCACTGCATGGTAATATCTAGACGGATGTATTAGGGGATGCCTCGTGGCTCGGTGTGTAACGGACAATTAGCCTTCTAGGTCTCATCCCAATACCATATAATCTTACTTCGTCACGGGTTCACTTGTCCTTAATGCTGAACAATTGCACCACTGCTTCCTCAAGTGCCGGGTAGGTAGCACTAGGGTGCCGTCCAATTACAGTCTACTTGCTTTCTTTATCTGTGGATAGATGGCAGAGCATTCGCTGTTACCATCGATTTTCATTTTTACTGTTTTTTTTAGACCTAAGGTGGAATTTGGTCATTGTATTAAATATTCAATCCGGTATTTACCTTGGCTACTGAGGTAAACAACAAAAAAATTCCATTGAGCTTATTCGGTCCACGGGTTTTGAACCTATTAGCTCCTATATGTGGGCCAAAGATGTTACGGCCTCAGGTTTTTCTTTTTTTTCTTAACGTCTACAGCAATTTTTTCAGCTTCGTTCAAGAATAATGTTCCATTCAGAAGAACTATGATTCCTTTAATTAATTTTATTATGAAATAAACTAAACACACTTGATAATGTAAGTAAACAACTAACCTTGTCTTTCGGCATATTTTAAGATTAATTATCAATTTATAAGATCTAGGATTGCATAAAAGATGCGTAACTTGCTAAAATTATTTCTAATGTATGTAGATTTTCAATCGTTCCTTACGCTTCAATTTTGCTCTAGTTTTAATAACAATGTATGTGTATATATTAACTTTATAAGCATATTCACAAACCTAAATTGTATTCACCTAATTCTAATAAGTTGGCAAAAACGATATTTTACAGAAAATGTGTATTGTTTTATAAAACGATGTGATGGAAGGCAGAATAAAACTCTAAATAAATCAATGTGTATGTGAAGAGCTAATAACCAGTTCCTGACGTTTAAAAAATACTTCAACTTTTGTTGCTGTAGTCTCGAAAGAATTGCCGATATTTTGTTTATATTTTATAAAGAATTTATCAAACTATGTAGATATTCTGGTATAATAAGAGGCTTGTAACCTTGGGGAGAGTTCGACAACGTAAATTGATACATAAGAGCATATTGACACGCACTCCTCTCCCCTGGGTCGAAGACGTCGTCTTTAAGATCTAAAATATCTCGTCACCAGGATATCTCCTATCCTGTGTTTGGTGTCCCGGTATCTGACTAGCTCTAGCAAGAGGTCCTAATCTGCAGAGTATGCGTGAGTTGTGGTAGGAATGGAACCAAACGAAGAATTAACAAACATTTGACTTTATTTGCAAATCTTCAGATTTGTAGAGAACTGCCGACGATAGCTAAATAGAATCTAACTTTCTAACTTCAACTGCAACGCTAAAATACTTTAACTTTGTTACCCTTTAGCAACCGCCGAATTATGTATACGCGCCAGCTTACGTACAAATCAGACAAAGTTGCGTGTGCACTGGCTACGCGATTCAAGACGAATGTGAGTTGCGTTGCACGTGTTCGCGAAGGAAGCGATTTCCATTGCTCAACTTTTGAGCATGTCGTGGCAAGATAAGAATCGACCCGCTAACAATTGTAATCTTATCAAGTTATCACTCATCTAATCTGCCAAAGCTTCCATTCTTAAGACTTTAATATATTTAGCTTTATTAACAATGTTATACCATTAACTATCAAGTACAATCTCCTTTTAATTCTTTCTGTTATTAATTACTTATATTCACATTATAATTTCGGTTTCACCCCTCAGGTTTGTAGCACACCAGGGATGGCCCGGAAACCAGTAACTCGCCTTCCAACCTGGGAGACGAAATTTCCAGAGCTCGTTTATTCCCCCTACCGTGCTGCTGCCGCGACGCTCATCGACGCTTTCAACCCTGAAAAAACCTAATGGGATGAAGGGTGCAATTAAATTATTATTGTAACGATATGAAGGAACAGGAAATTTGGAGGATATGGAAATCCTTCCCTGGCGACCCAGGGAAACCTTCCAAAAAAACATGGGTCAGGAAGGTCGGTCATGGGGATCGAACTCAAAAGCAAATATGAAAATAATGACCCCTACCTCACGCCATACACGTTTCTCATTTTTCTATCAGAAATACCGATTACGACAGCAACGCTGAAAATGTTTGGAAAATAAAACAAGGATTAGTCGTAAAAATTAAATGATGTAATTGTTTTTGAAAATACACGGTTTCCACAAACAAACTCCGGGACTTTAAAGGTAATATTCCCAAGTGTTTATTACCACTTAGTGCATTTCTATAATGTGGGCTTCATTAGTGACACGAGTCACATCCAAACGATACTCTACCTCTCCCCAAGTCCTGTCCAGCATGTCTGGAGTGATGGTTGCCGCGCAAGCGATTATCCGTAATCTGAGATGGGTCAGATCTCGAATTTTCTCTGAATACATGAGGTTCTTCACGTGTCCCCAGAAGAAGTCGCAGGGTGTTAAATCTGAGTTTCTTGGAGGCCAAGGTGTAGGCCCTTCCCGTCCAATCCACCTGTTGCTGAATCGAGTATTGAGTGCTTCTTGCACACCCAAACTAAAGTGACGTGGTGCACCATCTTGCTAAAAGTGGGGAAAGCCCTTCTCTGTTTCAATATCATCCAGCTGAAGAAAAACATACTCTTCTAACATGTCACAATAAACATCACTTTTCAACAAAAATGAAGGGATTTATGACCCTGTCATGCATAAGTCCGCATCAAACGTTGATAGGATCTCACGAGGCGGCTGTGAACCCCATATTCTGCAATTGTGTCGATCCACAGTACCGTTACATGAAACGTATCCTCATCGTTTTGTACGGTAGCAAATCGTTTGGATGTATCCTGTGCCACTGAGGGCTTACATTGAAATGTACTAATTGGTGATAAACACTTGAGAATATTACCTTTAAAGTCATGTATAACACATTAAACTCAGATTGTGATTTAATACAAATATAGAACGTCAAAACCCCGGAGTTACTTTGTGGAACCCTGTATTATCCTTAACATTAATGCAGTTATGCATTCGATGAAACCGGAGCTTAAAGCAATGACACGACTCCTCCGAGACGTTTCAGAAACCTAGTTTTAGCTCATAAGGTGCTATATTAGGGCTGTATGGTGGAGGGTTCATGGTGCCGATCTTAAGCGCATCCAGATACTCAGTTGTTACTTTTGCTATATGTCATGATGTAAAATGATTTTCCCTTTAGGGCGGTTTTTAAAACGTTTTCAAAAATTTGCTTACACAGAAAATGTGTGTACAATTGACAGTAGCTACGTCTATCTTTTAGTACTATAAGAGCAATGTTGTAGAAAGAAAAATCTGATGTGTTGCACTCACATAACTTTCTCTACTCTTGTACTAACCATTCTTACAAGCTCTTATTACTATATCTTCTTGTTAGTTGAGATAAACATTTGTACAAATTATCTTATTGCTTATTTCCTTGTAGGTGTAAGAGGAATATTAGAATACAGTAGGCTTTGAGCGATAGTCAAATATTTTAAAGCTTTGAGGTCCCATTCTCTTTGCACGCTTAACATATAAAAAATGAACAACGATGTTCCATTTCACGAAAGTTTTAAGTTTTCCGAGACTGACACAAATAACAATGAATATCTCCTAAATCGTTCACCCTACAAGAAAATTTATTGAGACATAAATTGTGTATTTTAGCAAGATCTAAATTTTGTGTATAGTATGATTTGGTCTATCTCTAACGGTTTACCAGTTATGCAAAAGTCGTCCAGAGTAAATACGAATACAGGGGCTATAGCTAGAAAATTTAAGATAAACATTTCATTTGTCATCAAAATATCTCAAACATATGGCATTTTAATTAAAATCGTTAGAGCCATTTTCAAAAAAATCAAAATTTTCGAAAAATGTTCCATTTAAAGGGTAGTTTAGGGTGGTGCTGTTTTCTTCAAAATCTTCGTGTCGCATACTTGAAAGACATTAAACTTAAAGACCAACTTTGGTTTTTAACCGACTTTTCGTTTTTGAGTTATTCTGTCCACAGACACATAGACAGATACACACACACGGACCTTTTTCTAAAAATGCTTTTTTTGGATTCAGGGGGCCTCAAAACATATTTCCGGTGAAATCTCGACATCGAATTTTTGGGTGGAATACAATACTTCCCCTACTTACCAGTAGAGAAAGTAAAAATGAAGCTAGCAACCTTTTTTCTAACGACGCTGCCATTGGCAGCATAACATCAGAGTCGCCGGTGTGCTGGAATTTCGTCCTCAGGAGTTCTTTTACATACCAATAAAGTCCTGACATGGAGCTGCCGTTTTTATGCACACTTAAAAACCATCGATCTGGGCCAGAGCAACCATCTTCTTACCAGGACTGCGAATTCGTGGAACTTTTGTAGTCTAAAGTTGTGTTCGAAAGACCGATTGAACCACTTGATGTTTCTTTTGAGAATCTTAACAATAAACCCAACATTCGGCACCAGTAACGATATTCCTAACCAAACTTTAAGTGATGGCTTGGAACGTTTCTAGAGTTTTTCTGCACCAGTCAATACGTTTTCATTTTTTATCGGAAGTCAATTTATGTGGAATCAAAGTTTCCTCACGTCTAAATGTTAATGTAAAATGTTTTGTATTTTAGTCATACCAATGGCCAATGTCGTCCGAATAAATTCAGATGTTGATCGTCTTCAAGCGTTGCTAGTTGGACGTCCTTCAAGAAATTCATAACTAAGAAATAACCCATCTGTTTTGAATTAACTGCACCAATTATAAATGGTGAAAGATCTTCTTTGACAAATGCATTTCTAAGGCGATTTTCAATTTTTTAGGTTATAATGATGACTTAATTTTTTTAAAACAGCATACCTAGAAATGTTTTCTAGTCAAATTCATTTTTGGGTGAATGCAAACCCTTGAAATAATAATTAACAAACTACTAGAAAAAAATCCAACATGCACAGCAATCAACTCGTACAGATTAGAAAGTAGCTGTCAAATATGATTTGTAATTTGTTTTTAGAAGCACGGCCTTCTAAAAATGTCCAGTATCGCCCTCGAATTGCGTTTTGATGTAAGTAAACTAGATTTGTGATTTTTTATAATTAAATTTCATATTCTGCATATTTTCTGTAAATTTTCTGTCTATAAAACCTAACTCCACTGCGAACATAGTCCAGAAAGAGGAACGTTCGTCATACGTTACGTGGTGCCTCTGAAGAGGCGTTACCTTGAATATGATGACACAGCTTGCGTTTGTTTTTGTAAACTCTGTCAAGAATCTGGAGAAAGTACTTTCTCTTGTTATTTACTTACAGCTGCATGTCAGTCCACCATCTTCGTACAACACAGGCACAAGTGTTCAATCTAGATGAACTCTGTTGTCAGCAATTTGAGAAATCTTTTCGCCGAAAATTTACATTGGTGATAATAGCTGAGATAAAACGCCCGTTATAAGGACCAAAATGGGTACCCAACACTATTTGTCTATGTATTGTACGGAAATGAGTAATTCTAGCACAGTTAATTTTAAGCATTCTTAAGTATTATGGATAAACGAAGAAGGCGTACAAAATTATTGGATAGCAATTTAGCAAAAAAGTATGATTTTGTAGAAATGTTCACAGATCTATAGCACATTGCAAGACTAAATGTTCGGATATGTTCCTTTATAGTACTACTTTAAAATAACAGGTGGTGCTTAGCCCAAGACTGTCAACATATATCCATTACGATTCTAGCAGCATTTTCGACTACTTCTGACATTTTCTACAAGTTATCAAGATAACATTAGCAAATACTCCACTTTCTCACTAGAATCAAATCAAAGCATAGGTGGTAATAAAAAAATCTGATGTGTTGCACTCACATGACTTTCTCTACTCTTGTACTAACGATTCTTACAAACTCTTATTCTTATGTCTTCTTCGTGTTAGTTAAGATAAACATTTGTACAAATTATCTTATTGCTTATTTCCTTGTAGGTGCAAGGGGAATATTAGAATACGAGTAGGCTTTGTGCAATAGCCAAATCTTTTAAAGCTTTGAGATCCCGTTCTCTTTGCACACTTAACATATAAAAAAATGAGCAACGATGTTCCATTTCACGAAAGTTTTTAGTTTTCCGAAAGTCACACACAAAACAAGGAATATCTCCGAAATGGTTCACCCAGAAAAAAATTTATTTGGACATAAATTGTGTATTTTAGCAAAATCTACATTTTTTTTTTTTTTTTTTTTTTTTTTTTTTTTTTTTTTTTTTTTTTTTTGTACAGTAAGATTTTGTCTATCTCTAACGGTTTACCAGTTATGCAAAAGTAGTCCAGAGTAAATATGACTACAGGGGCTATAGCCAGAAAATTCAAGATATACATTTCATTTGTCATCAAAATATCTCAAACATATGACATTTTAATCAAAGCGTTAGAGCCATTTTTAAGAAAATCAAAATTTTCCATGTAAAGGGTAGTTTAGGATAGTGCTATTTTCTTCAAAATCTTCGTGACCCATCCTTGAAAGACATTAAACTTAAATACCAACTTTGGTTTTTAACCGACTTTTCGTTTTTGAGTTATGCTGTCCACAGACACACACAGACACATACACGGACCTTTTTCTAAAAATGTTTTTTTGGTGGTTAAGGGGGTCTCAAATCATGTATTTCCGGTGAAATCTCAATATCGAATTTTTGGGTGGAATACAATATTTCCCCTACTTACCAGTAGAGAAAGTAAAAAAGACAATTTTCGTTCACAGGCAACAATATAAGGGACTAATTCTTTACCTCTTATTTGAAAAAAAAATGTGGACCAAATTAAGGAGGCTTATAAGGGTAAAACATTATGAACCTTGCATTCGTTATTTAAGAGACAAATACAAAATTTCAAAGTGATTGGTCAACTTTACGGTGCTTGTAATGATTACTAAATTTGCTGTTATATATGTACCGACGCTTTGAATTACAATTAAGTGTTTTAGAAGATATTGGTTTACAAATTATTCGTGATTGTCTCTACGTTTCACACGATCATCTGTATACTACACTAGATTAAGTAAATAAATAATTTTAAAGTGGTTAGCTGTCCTATTTCCAAATTTTATTATAATTTTGTACATTATTACTTTTTATTTATCCAATATTTTTACAGTGTACGATTTTTTATCTTTTATCATTCATATTTAAAATTGTATTTTTCTACAAATTTATTAGCAGGCGTGCCTTTACGACAACCCTAAAACAGGACAGCTATGCAACTACTGGATTTTTATCTCATATTCGCCTTGCACATAGAAGAATACTAGCAATAATTTCTACTGATGTTTATCTCGACTGACATGAAAAAGTTAGAAGAATATGTACTTATAGGAATAGTTAGTATAAGAGAAGAGAATGCCATGTGAGTGTAACACATCTGAACTTTTTTGTGTTAATGTAATGTTTCACTTCCGACTTTAGATTATTCTTAGTTGGAAAGCTTTTCTTGTCATTTATGACAGTCTCGAAATGTACTGTAAGTGTCCGTAATTATTATGAGCAAGACTTCAAATGAATTAGTTCCATCGAGAAGTAACCATGAGCCAAAGGCTGTAGCTTTTGTCTAACCGCAAATGATTGGTAAAGCAGATATGTGGGTCAGGGTAAAGGAATATAAAAATAATTATGTACCGCTTTCACAGCTACTCAGTGCAATGTCATCGACCTGTAGAATACGTAGGCTTCCTTCATTACAGAGCTCATCAGCTGATTCATCATTGTCTCTCGTTATTCGGTTGCCATTTCTATCTGTATCTACTACTTATTTAGGATTTTATTACTATATTTACTTTTACTTGCTCTTTCACCTACGTTGGCGTATGTGGAAATATTTCATTCCACTCAAATATTCGAAATCGAAATACAACACCAGAAGCATATGCTTTGGGCTCCCCAGGGAGGTCTGGTCCGGCGCGCACTCAGCCTCGCGAGGTTATAGTGAGGAGCTACTTGTCCGAGAAGTAGTGGCTCTGGTTGTGAAGGGCGCATTCAGCTGCTGGAAGGGACTAAGGGCGCCAATCAAGTAACACATCAAATATTTTCTATACAGGCTCTAAAAATTATTATAGATATAAACATTTGCAGAATTAATACCATTACACGTTTCATTGCAGGCACAAAGGAAATGCAAAAAACCAAACCAACAGTCGGAAGTTTAAATTGGGTTTCAATTTCCATGATATTGTTGCACAAAACAGCTGACTGATGACAGCACTTAAAAATAACAAAAGTATTGAAAATGCAGATCAATATTAATGATATCTGGCAAATGACTGAGGCTACATTAAAATATATTCGAAATAAATTGTCTGTTTTAAGGGAATACACAATTGAAAATATGATTTTCTAAAGTTTTCAGCCAATTCAGCTGAACATTTGTTTTCACTGTTGTCTTACATGAAAATTAGATGGTTTTAAATTTTAATATATCTGAATTACTTTCCGAGTTATTTTATTATGCTGTGCCAAATACTTCACACGATGTAATTTTTAAAAACCACCCGTTTTTAAAATTTTATTATGTTTATCTGACTATAACGTAGAAGTCTTTCATATAATTTTGGTTTACTGCCTGTAATTCGAAAGAAAATAATTTTTAAATTCCGGCATTTGAATTTTCTTGGTTTATTTAAATTTTATACAGCTTTAATAAAATTAAAAAACCGTACAAAGGAAAAAACATATGACAGATTTACTTGTTTGTGTTTTCGAAATATACATGACAAATTTCAGAAGAATTGGATGAAAATTATCTTGTATGGAACATTTTCAACAAATAAAGGAAAAAAATAATTTTCAGAATCTTAAATTTCAAAATTAAAAACACTTTTTCGTTTCTTTGCAGTAATTCTCTCTCTCTCTCTCTCTCTCTCTCTCTCTCTCTCTCTCTCTCTCTCTCTCTCTCTCTGTTGTTCCACTCACATGACTTTCTCTACTCTTGTACTAACCATTTCTACAAACTCTTATTCCTGTCTTCGTGTTAGTTAAGATAAACATTTGTACAAATTATCTAATTGCTTCTTTCCTTGTAGGTACAAGGGGAATATTAGAATACAGTAGGCTTTGTGCGATAGTCAATTCTTTTAAAGCTTTGAGATTTCCATTTCTTTGTAAGGTTTACATAGAAAAACAATGAACAACTATGTTGCTTCCACGAAAGTTTTGTTTTCTGATACTAACACAAATAGCAAAGCATATCTCAGAAATGGCTCACTCTATAGAACACTTCTTTGGACAGTAATTGTGTGCTTTTGCGAGATCTACATTTTTTGTACAGTACGATATTGTCTATCTCTTACGGTTTGAGTTATTCAAAAGTCATCCAGAGTAAACTGGACTATGTAGGCTATATCCAGAAAATTCAAAATATATATTTCATTTGCCATAAAAATATCTTAAAGATGTCACTTTAATTAAAATCGTCAGTCATTTTAAAGAAACTCAAAATATTCGAAAATTTTTCCACGTAAAGAACAATTTAGGGTGGAGCAATTTTCTTCAAAATCTTCGTGTCGCATCCTTGAAAGACACTAAACTTAAATACCAACTTTGGTTTTTAACCGACTTTTCATTTTTGAGTTATGCTGTCCACAGCCTAACACACACGCGCGCGAACACACACACACACACACACACACACACACACACACACACACACACACACACACACACACACACACACACACACACATACCTTTTCCCTAAACAGGTTTTTTGGATTCGGGGCCCTCAAAACATATATTTCCGGTGAAATCTCGACATCGAATTCATGTGAATGTAAAACAGATTTTTCTTTTCCAGTATAAGTTCCTAACGTTCCATCTTGAAATAAGTCGGCAAGTATTTACACAAATTTTAAAGATAAGTTCCAAGTTTTTGTTATTGGAAGTTATTTATTAGATTGCAATTAATATTCAGCGCTGTGAATCAATGAGTCATTGCTAACAACATGCCTGAGGAAGCTTCGAATAGAGACATACCCTTGCTAACGTCCGCAGTTGTGTTGTTTGTGTAATGATAAAATAGTGCCAACTTAGCATAATGAACCGTACGGTAAATGATCGACAAAAATTGGATATGTGGGCCAACAAAATAAGAACAGTGCTGACCTAAAAAAGAATAAACATTTCATTGCAACCACAACAGTAGCCCGATAATTAATCACACACTCAATAATAATTTAAAAACATCTGATGTGTTGCACTCACATGACTTTCTCTACTCTTGTACCAACCATTCTTATAAACTCTTATTCCTCTATCTTCTTCGTGTTAGTTGGAGATAAACTTTGCAGAAATTATCTTATTTCCTTATAGGTGCAAGGGGATTATTAGAACAGACACTCCAATCTTATGCTTATTTTTTCTTAAAACTTTTCTTCGGTATTTATCGTTAAAATGCTCTACGTTTCAAAATGTTTGACTATGTTCTGATTTTCTGCAGAATGATTACTTAGAGTTGTTGAAATTTTATTATTACGTTATTAGTTTCTCTACTAGGTATAGTAGAGGAAGTATTGTATTCTATCCAAAAATTTCATGTCGAGATTTCACCGGAAATATGTTTTGAGACCCCCTGAATTAAAAATAAAAGCATTTTTAGAAAAAGGTCCGTGTGGGTGTCATTCTGTGTGTCTGTCAGTCTGTGGACAGCATAACTCAAAAATGAAAAGTCGATTAAAAACCGAAGTTGGTATTTAAGTTTAATGTCTTTGAAGGATGTGAGACGAAGACTTTGAAGAAAATAACCCCACCCTAAACTACCCTTTGCATAGAAAATTTTTGGAAAATTTTGATTCTCTTGAAAATGGCTCTAACGATTTTGATTAAAATGTCATATGTTTAAGATTTGTGTATAACAAATTAAATGTATATTTTGAATTATCTGGCTATAGTCTACTCTGGATGACTTTTGAATAAGTCGTAAACCGTAAGAGACAAACCAAATCTTACTATACAAAACATGTAGATGTTGCTAAAACACACAATTTACATCCAAATAATTTTTTTGTAGAGTGAACCATTTCGGAGATATTCCTTGTTATTTGTGTCAGTTTCGGAAAACTTAAAACTTTCGTGAATTCAGACATCGTTGTTCATTTTTTTATGTGTTAAGTGTGCAAAGAGAACGGGATCTCAAAGCTTTAAAAGATTTGACTATTGCTCAAAGCCTACTGTATTCTAATATTCCCCTTGTACCTACAAGGAAATAAACAATAAGATAATTTGTACAAATGTTTATCTCAACTAACACGATAAGAGTTTGTAAGAATAGTTAGTACAAGAGTAGAGAAAGTCATGTGAGTGCAACACATCAGATTTATTTATAGTTGCATTACCTTTAACTGCGAGATTGGCTTGAAATTCAAAGAATACGCGCTATTTGGAACAGGAAGTGAGGTTAGGAAGGGAAGTCCCACTCTCGTGGCGGTAGTAAAAGATCTTCCACAAGCCTACACAAAGTGACAGTGAAAATGTAGCTGGCGAGAGAGAAACTTGCCTATCGCCCACCAGCATGGAAATGTGGGACAAGTGCCCAGTTCTCCACACGCTGTCATACGGAATATCACGGATATCTGGTAAGTTCATCCTTCCTTACTTTACATTGTGTTTCTCATATTTAAAGGGTCCGATTTGGTATATTTTTCAACAACCAAAGAAGTTTACTAAACGTGTTTAAGTTTTACTTTCTCTACTGCGTACAGTAAGCAGGGGAAGTATTGTATTCCACCTGAAAATTCGATATTTCACTGAAAATATATACTAAATCCAAAACAAGCATTTTTACCAAAAGGTATGCGTGATGTCTGTTTATTTGTGTCTGTGAACACTTAACTCAAAACCAAAAATTGGTTAAATACTAAATTTGGCTACCGTTTACACGCAACATTAATTTCTTTAACTATTTTAATTAAAACAACATATGTCTATGATATGTTCATTAAAAATAAAATGCATATCTTGTACTTTCTGTGAATGTCCTCAGAAATCGTCACTCTGGATGACTTTTGCATAGCTGTAAACCATAAGGGATTTACAGAATGTTTCCACACAAAAATTTAGATCTAGTTAAAACACAACTTATATCAAATACGTTTTTAGAATGAACCATTTCCGAGGTATTTCTTATTAAAGTTTTGAATTGACCAATATTTCTTTTTCAAATAAGTAGTCGTTATTCGTTTGTCTTTTAATGACCTAGCCATGTAGATATTGGAGTTTGAAAGCCATGACATAGCGACTAGCTCTTAAACCATTCGGCTAACGCTTAAAATCTACTCTATTTCCCCATTCCCCTTGCACGTACAACGAAACTAGCGGTAAGAGAATTTCTGCAAATGTTTATATCGATTAACATCAACTAGATAGAGGAATAAGCATTTGTAACAATTTTTACAGGCAGAGAATACACACGCAAGATTTTTTATCACATCTTATATCAGTATAAAGAAGTACAATTGACAATTTTGATAAGAACATATTAAAATACATTTTAAAATACAAATTTAAGCTAGTTTATAAAAATTCTCCTTGGGATGCAATTTTGTTAAGCTACAAAGAACAGCTCAGTTCTTCATTGAGCTAGAAAATAACTTTTGCTAAGAAGTATACATTTTAAATTAATGCATTTCAAATAATAGTTTTCGTTCAATTATGTATTCAATTACGTATGTGATCTTGAGGACGTAACACATTTGCGTCACGTTAATGACTACACAGCAGATTTTACAGTGCAACTACTTTTCACTCTAATATCTTAAAAGTAATATCGTAAGAAGCATTTGAAATCCTGAAATCTGCCTAAAACACTACAATCGAAAAAAATGCATGTCAATAAGCCACTTGTGCTTTTCATAAAACATACTGTGTTACTTAAAATGCAGAATTTAGAAACTAATTAACATAGGAGTGCCAAATTTTGCAAAAACATTTCAAGACATTTCGCATAAAAATATAAGAAATCTAAGAAAAACTTCAAATGCACCCCCACCCCTCCACTAAGGGTCGTTTAAGTTGTCACACAGGCCCCTTATTCTCGCTGTGACATCAGAATTAATGTCACAAAACGCATAAATCAGCCCATTTACATTTCTATCGCTTTAAGACGGCTACATTGGCTCTCGCCATGTTTATGAGGGTTGCCTTTTGTTGGCTAATGGTTATTACCCAGTGGCAGGGGTGTGGTCCTCCCTTGTTGAGTGTCACGATTTGCAAAAATGTATAGATAAAGTAGGGGCTAATTTCATTAGCGGATGATAAAAATACTCTAACATAAATTTACTAACATTAGGTTAAAATATTAACTTTGTTTGAAGCCTCTTGCATTTCACCAAGCTCTTCTACAGAAAAGTTAACTCAATGATAAAGCCAAAGAGAACGATGAATAACCACAATCGACAAGGCGGTGAACGAACTTGGCTGCTTCTGAAAGCGCTTCCATCAATTATCGTGTGGGGGGGGGGGGGGGGGGGGGGAAAGGACGGTCTTTAGTTATTTGTACGTTAATTGAAAATTAACCCTTGCGGTTACAATAGATTTCTACCCTTTGGCCACCGGGAGATTGAATTCTCACGTATGTGCAGTCTATTGCTCCCAGAAATTGGTACGTTTTATAGAAATTGTTTATGACTGTCGGACGTTCCTTGCAGAACGAACGTTTATATTCTACACAGCGTGAGGTGATTTTTCATATCATTTCATTTTCATCCTTTTAATTGTATTCAAAGGCACATGCCAATAAATAACTTATTTACATATTTGCATGATGCACAATTAAGTATTGTAACGCCGACCCGCAGCAACGGCAATACAACAAAGGACGATTGGAGAGGGGCTGCCCCACCTCACCGGCGCGTAACAAAGGCGCTCAAGGTCAAGCTTCCCCACACCACTCACGCAAGCAAACAATGACTAGCAACAATGAGCGCGGCGCATTGCTGGAACATTGGAGAAGTGACCGGCAGCCGGCGTGTTTGTAGAAGTTCGAGACGTCATCCTCGCTGTAATAAAGAGATAAGGCAACGACTTACAGGCATGAGTCGGTCAATGTGTCAGTGAGTGTGTGTGTGTGTGTGTGTGTGTGTGTGTGTGTGTGTGTGTGTGTGTATTTGTGTGCTATTGTCGCGTCAAAGTGAAGAAGTTTTGATGAGCTGTGAGTGATTTTATCTTCAGTCAGTATGTAACAGAGAAATTGAAGAAAACCCATGAGGACTGAGTCAAGGTTACGAGAAGAAAACCGTTGTGAGTTGTAATATCACAAAATACTGTGGACTGTGTTAACGTAAATGATAGAAAACTAAGTGGGCTGACTGTCGTTTAGTTACAGTATTACCTATTATTCCATATTTAAATTCCTCTATACCAGCGGTGGGCAAACATTAGGTTGCACAACCTGCTTGACACAGAACACAGTCTATACTATAGAATGCATTTTCAGTTAAGTAATTCTTTGTTTTTCATCATTTCTTTTATTTGGGTTATGCTATTTATTTCATTTGGTAGCTTACTCTGATTGCTTCAGAAACCTTCCGGATAACCCTTCACACAGTGGCCTTTGAAATTCACACACTGTCCCCGATCATCAAATGAATTGCGCCGGTAGCATAAAACCTTAGGGTTATTAATATCTGCAACATCGAAGAAAGAGGAAAGTTTCTGTAGATAGCATATTCTAAATACGGCTACACGAGCTATACCCAGAAAATTCAAGATATACATTTCATTTTTCATAAAAATGTCTCAAATATATGGCATTTTAATTAAAATCGTTAGTCATTTTCAAGAAAATAAAAATGTTCGAAACATCCTTCATGTAAAGGGTAGTTTTTTTATAGTAAACAGCAAAGGTAGTTTGTTTCCAACAACTAATACCTTCTACTAGCCATACGTACACACCTATGTCTAGGGCATTGGTGCAGAGGTTGGCACCAAATGACTCTGCAACTATGGGGGTTACCTACACATAGCAAGTTCCGTTAGCGCTCGTTTAAGGCTGTCTGGTGTTGGACTTAAAAAACGATTTTACGGGACGTAAAGTAAAAATATCTCGTTTTTACTTTTTCTAGCATCTAGCTGTTTTAAGTAGATAAAGCACTACATTTCATTTAAAAATACAACATAGAGATTGCTACGCAAATAACATATTCTTTCATGAAGCTAACAAAGCCAAGATTAAGGGCTAGCCTATCTGACAAGAATATGGATGCTGCCATTGAACTTGCATGTTCTAGTAATATATCACTAGATGTAACCAAGTTGGTGTGGAAAAAATTTCGGTAAAGTGAAAGTGGCGATATTGCAACTTTTGATTTACTGCGCTGCAATATTACTTCTATTACTACCATATTAATCTGTAATTTAGTGTTTTAATAATAAGTATATATTCTGAGTTAATGAGTTACTAATAAAGATCGCAAGCATCTTAGTTATATTTTGATGTATTATGGACAAAGCTGAGAATTTTTGTTCTGTGATAGCATAATCTATTGTATTTATTAAACACCACTAATCCTTATTCACTCCTATGGACGCATCAGTCCCGGTAGCGCAAGCCAACAGTTGTGCCGACACTACTGTGCATAGACCACAACGTCATTTTTGTCCACCCTTGCTCTTTGAACATCTCTGCTCACTTAAGTAAGCTAGACCCGCAAAAGCACGTAACAGAGGTCCTTGACACCGCTGCTTTACGTGACATAAAAATCTTCCAGCAGCTGGTGGTTATGTTTATCTCCACAAAAAGAATGTATCTGATATAAATTATATCCATTAAGGAGATCTTCATTATTTGTGTATTAATATTTTGTGTATCTGTTAAGCTTTGCCGTTATGACAGTGTTTTAGAATAAAATGGACTTCCGAGGACATTCCTGGAATGTTCAATATATGCATTTCATTTTTAATAAAAATAGCTTAAACGTACAGTATTTTAATCAAAATCGTTAAAGCCATTTCTGAGAAAATCAAAATTTTCAAAGGCTTTCTATGTAAATGTTTTTGGATCTTTGAAAGATAAAGTTAGGTATTTAACCAACTTTTCGTTTTCGAGTTGTGGCGCGCGCGCGCGCGCACACACACACACACACACACACACACACACACAGACACACAGACACACAGACACACAGACACACACACACACCTTTTTCTAAAAACGTGAACTTCTTTATTTGGGTTTAGGGGATCTCAAAATTTGTATTTCCGTAAAATGTCGATATCAAACTTTTTGGTGGAATACACCTCTACTTATAAGCACGAAGGGTGCCCCCGTCTGGGACATTAGACACAAAATATCGTCTTTCACTCGAGGTGCTAAGCCCTCCTCTGCAAGTTGTCATTGAGTTATTAAAGTAACATACTAAAAATGTAAGCTCAGCCTTTCACCAGGATATGACTCTAAGATCTTATCTTTATCAAAGAAAATTGTGTTTTATAATATTTTTATTTATAGGAGTGCACCATGAGAAGCTTTAGTGTCTTGATCTGCTTATCAGCACTTTTTTCAACGGTCCTGGCTGTCCAACACAAAAGTTCCAGGAGCGAAGTGTTTGAGTAAGTACTGATGCAAATTTCTAGTGTTAAGTAGAGTATGATTCTAAATAACCAAAATAATAATAATTGATTACAACGGTTATGGAAGATTAAGTAAAGCAGCGCCTTTCTGCATCTTAACCCTTTAATAACTGACCGCATTTATGTACATCCCAGCTATTTCTTATAAAATGTGTGTTTATACAGCATAGTGCATGATTTATAACATCGATATTAAATCTTGAAAAAAAATCCTGTTTTCAAAAATACAGACTGTTCCTAAAAGGAGAACGTTGGACATTTAAGTCATGAAAATATCAAGGGAAAAATTTTAGTGTAAACAAATCTATGTTTGTGGTTCAGACATTGGTCACAGCATTCAAAAAGTAAAACAAATATTTTGTTAGTTATATAAAAAATGATATTCAAGGAATTTACTTTATCGTGACAGTATTTCCCAAGTAATTTCTTCTCATATGTTAGCATCCCTTCTGCACTTACTTTAAAGCGGTATTTTCTAAATGACTATGTATTGGCGCTTAGCAATGACTATGTATTGGGACGACATATGAAGCGCTATTTTTATATATTGGGTGTACAAAAAAAAAAAAACTCCGACAATGCTTAGTGTGTTTAGACGCTCGAGAATCTGGAACTTTCACAACGAACGGTTCTGACAATTTTTTTACTGCCTCTACTGGTAAGCAGGGGAAACATTGTATTCCACCCAAAAATTCGATGTAGAGATATCACCGGAAATGTTTTGAGACCCCGTGAATTTAAAAAAAAAAAAGGTCCGTGTGTGTGTGTGTGTGTGTGTGTGTGTGTGTGTGTGTGTGTGTGTGTGTGTGTGTGTGTGTGTGTGTGTGTGTACAGCATGACTCAAAAACGAAAAGTAAGTTAAAAGCCAAAGTTGGTATTTAAGTTTAATGTCTTTCAAGGATGCGACACGAAGATTTTGAAGAAATAGCCCCACCCTAAACTACCCTTTACATGGACAATTTGTCGAAAACTTTTATTTTCTTGAAAATAGCTCCATCGATTTTGATTAAAATATCATATGTTTAAGATATTTGTATGACAAATGAAACTTATATTTTGAATTTTCTGGCTATAGAGTCTTGAATAACTCGCAAACCGTAAGAGATAGGCAAAATATTACTATACAAAAATGTATATCTAGCTAAAACACACAATGTATGTCCAAATAAATCTTTTGTAGAGTGAACCATTTCGGAGATATTCCTTCTTATTTGTGTCAGTTTCGGAAAAACAAATAAAATAAAACTTTTGTAAAATGGAACACCGTTGCTCATTTTTTATAGGTTAAGCGTGAAAAGATCTCAAAGCTTTAAAATATATGACTATCACTCAAAGCCTACTGTGTTCTAATATTCCCCTTGCAGCTACAAGGAAATAAGCAATAAGATAATTTCTGCAAATGTTTACCTCAACTAACACGAAGATAGAGGAATAAGAGTTTGCAAAAATAGTTACTACAAGAGAAGAGAAAGTTAACTGAGTGCAACACATCAGATTTGTTCCTTATATTTCGCAACGATCGGTTTAAAGTTACAAAATTTAATGTTTTATTGTTAAGTCCTGTGCTCTACGAATAATATAAAAAATGCAATTGTTTAAACTTTCTATCCACCCCATCTCTTGGCCCAGAGCGTGTGTAAGACCACAGGAGAAAGGGGAGGCGATTATGCGAGCCACTAGTTTAATCTGCAGCTGTCAGGGACCCTGCCCTCTGTTGACGTATCTCCTCGCGTCCGGTCACCGTTATTAGCCTCTTACCTCATCCCTCCCTCACGAGGGCCTTCCCGTCAAAGACCTAGAAAAGATTTTCCATATATCAAGGTGTTATGTGTCCCCCTCCGAATCCTGTCATAGAGTTAAGCCCGTGGCACTGCAGTCCATATCTGACCAGAGCCTGCCAACCCGACAGCCGACCTCACGCCCACATACTCAAGGTAGAGCATAGAGTCAACGCAGTAGGTACAACCCGTAAAATCTGTTATATATGCATTTTTACTTTCTCTGCTACGTATAGTAAGCATGAAAAGTATTCTATTCGACCCAAAATTTCGATGTCCAGATTTATTTCACCATAAATATATGTTTTGAGGCCCCTGAATCCAACAGCATAGTCAAGAACTAAGTCAGTTAAAAACCAGGTTGCTATTTCAGTTTAATACATATTTTCAAGTATTTTTCGTGAAGATTTTTAAGAAAACTTCTCCGTCCTTAACAACCCTGTACATAGAAAATGTTTCAAAATTTTTGAGTTTCTCAAAAACGGCTCTAACGATTTTGATTAAAATGTCATATGTTTAACATATTGTTATGGCAAATGAAATGTATATTTGAAATGTTCTGGCTGTAGCCTATGTAGTCCTGTTTACTCTTGAAATACTTTTGCATAACTGGCAAACCCTAAGAGATAGACCAAATCTTACTATAGAAAAAATGACTCGTTAAAACACACATTATGTCCAAATTCACTTTTTTGTGCAGTGAACCATTTCTGAGATATTCTTTCTTACTTGGGTGAGTTTTGGAGAGCTTATAATTTTCTCAAATTCACCTTTCTTGGTCGTGCAAAGAGAATGGATTTTCAAACCTTTAAAAGATTTTACTATCGCTCAAAGCCTACTGTATTCTAATATTGCCCTTGCACCCACAAGGAAATGAGCAATAAGAGAATTTGTACAAATCTTTATCTTAACCAACACGAAGAAGAACGGTTTGTTAGAATAATTAGTACAAGAGTAGAGAAAGTTATGTGAGTGCAACACATCAGAATTTTTGTGTGTTATTCGACACTCTATATGGGTAAACAAAATTGTATTATATTGTTTACAACAAACAGTAACGTATCACTTAAAAGTTCATAAACCATATATTGATCCTAGAAGATCATAGTTGGTGCAGAAACAGTGCTTATACACTTTGAATCTGTTTTCCCATTAGCAGCTTGCTCTTCACCTTGGCTATGACTCACCAATCAGATGCGCTTCGCTAATCCAAAATGAACTCTTCATGACTGTGCATTAATTGGCAACAAGAACTGTGAAAATATCTTAATAGCAAAAAATTCCTGTCGTGTCCAGGTACTGGATGGGTCAACATTTTCGTTAGGTATATCGTTTTATTATTAAATACTGGCTTTAGAATATCGTTTTATTAATATATCCTTCGCTGTAGTTACTTCCTAATGAAATACGACGGTCCTGCACAGTGGGTTGGAGCATGGTGCTCTGGTTCCCGGCCACGGAATGCTCCCGGGATTTATTCCACCCATTGAGGATGGGGATTTTAAGTCCATACTCAGCATCGTGTGTAAAGTGAGGAGCTGCGATAGACAGCAATCCTGGCCAAGAGAGATGGCTGGCATTCTGGCTGGGGAAGGATGCCGCGATCTTTACTTCTGTAGTAATTTACTCCGGTAGTATCTGAAAGGAGTAAAATATTTCCAACATTGTTTACTCTCGTATAGTTTGTTCAGAGTCTTTTGAGACAGTAGGAGGTAGAGATATAACCTTCCACTGTCTCAAAAGACTGAATTATTCTTATTATAAATAATTTTGCTATCAAGAGTTGTAACTCCTCATTATGCAACATCATACAGCAGTATACTATTGTCTCACTTTAAAGGTTTCAAGTTTCAGTCCAAATTTCAAAACATATGTGGCACTATAGAACAAACATTGAACAACGAAACAAATAGAGATACCATATCGAAATTTCATGAAACTGTCAGTGCCCATTATATCTTATGGAGCCCAGACCTGAACCTTGAATAGAAATTACAAAGGAGTAACTGAAACGGCTGAAACGAAATTTTTGAGGTATATAGCTGGATGTAGTCTTAAATATACCAAAAGTGAAACAATAAGAGAGCAACTAAACATATTTCATTTAAACGACAAAATCAGAGAGTATAAAATGAAATGGGAAGATCATATCTCTCGAATGCCAGAAGAAAGACTTACCAAACAGGTCTTGCAGTACAAACCAGCTGGTAGTAGAGAAGTTGGAGGACCACGGAGACAATGGGAAGATCCCTTCTTGAAGGTTGTTGATGATCATGATAATGACGGTGATAATGATGGTGGTGATGGTGTTGGTGGTGGTGATAGTGATGAAGATGACGATGATGATGATGATGATGATGATGGGGGTGATGGGGTGTAAGTCCTACATAAGGGGAGGATAATTAATTGAAGATATAGGAGATTTTTATATCCATAATGTGTAGAATGATTATGAAATGATAGTTATTACAGACTGGTTTCTTTTCTTTGCAGCACGCTTGCAGATATTATGGAAGATAGTCTGCCCACTAACTTCCTGGAGGATTTCTCGATGAACAACCTAGCAGCGAAGGTTCCGTTCCTACAGCAACAACAGCAGCAACAACAATATCCAAGCAGTACGACCTCAGGAGGACCAGTTCAATACTTTCAGAACCTGACACCGTTAGGGTTGGGACAGTTCCTCACTGGGATATTTGGATCAACACCATCACCAACACCAGGTAGACCTGGAGTCTCAACCCAGTACCCTGTGTATCCTTCTAATGAGAATACGAACCTCATGTCTGCGCTGACGTCCATCGCCAAGTACGACGACCTCAAGTGTGTACCTCGACTGTTGTGTGAGATGGCAGCCGGAGGCAGACCTGGGGAACAACAGCGAGGTCTTGGCCGCAATACCGTCTTATCGTGAGTACAAACTATTTATTCTCTCTACACAATAAATCACCAACTACACCAGCACAATGGATCACCAATTACACTTAATGGGAGTCGAAATTCCCTATCTTTCCAATGTTAATAGATGGCCCATTATTTAGAATACTGGTTAAGACATGTTTAGTGGTATTTTTACAGTTGACTGGACAAACAAAAGCGCATTTCTTCAACAGAAGCAAAGTTATGATTTTAATACAATGGCTAGTTTTTTATTAAAATATAAGGGATTTAAAATTAAAAAAGAGATAACTAGTAGCCTGTTACATAAAATAGTTTTCATTAAAATAAAGCTTATATAGTTGCAAATGTGGGATAAAATGTTCAGCACATTATACTAATAACTTTCAGAGATAATGGAGGATACGTCGAAATTATTAGTTCTTCAGAAATTGAGTTAAACATGATGACAAAGTCTAAAAGCTATATGCAGCTTTATTTTCAATAATAATTTTAATGCACTTAAGATTAACGTACCTCTATGAAACATACCAAAATGAGCGGAATATCTGAAATATTCATATGGAAGTAAAACCAGTATTTGGAAAACATCTGAAAATTCGTGAGTTCCCTTACGTGGAAATTGACGCAGTTTATAGTTTCAATCTAAAATCAGAATTAATTAATAACCCTGGATCAGAGAGAGTAGCCAGGATGGGTGATTAGCCTGAAGTGAGGAAGCAGATGATATGAAATGAGAGAAAAGGAAAGTGGTGATGGAGCAGTTGGTGAAATGAATGCTGAGGAACCCACAGAAAACCACCCGGTTGCCACTTTGTTCACCACAAATCCTATATGCAGTCCCATGGCATCAGACCACAGTCGCGTTTGTGAGAGGGAGCGGTCCAACCCAGCGATGTGCAAGGTTTGCGAAAGAAGGGAGGTTGGATTTACCTCCTTCCACTTCATGCGGACCGTGCCACTCTTTAACACTCAACCATGTATTGTGTTGCACTGGTTTGGTTATATGTACGTTGCAGTTGATTTATGAAACCACTTTAACTAGATCTATATTTCTTCAGTAATACGAGTTTGTGTATCTCTTATGGTTTACCAGAAACGCAAAAGTCATTGCAAGTTAAATTCAATTTTAAATGATGAAAAATGGCTAAAATATTGAACCCGAGAAAAACGCACCGGAAAATGCGTTCATAAAACGTGGCGTAGTTTTTATTAAGAGTATAAATTTGTATTTAAAATAAACGATTTAAAAACTCGTCAGCAGTTTTTTACGCTCACCTTTAGAAAGTTGGAGAAAAAAGTGTGAGATATCAGAACGATGCCCTGCGCTCATGATTAATTAAATCATAACATAAGCTGTCATTTTTACTACGACAACAAAACTACTTTCAAGAAAACCTTCCTAGAGAATTGGACCTTATAATAAAGTTAAAAGGGTTGTAGTAGTATGATCATTTTTACCCAATATTCGCCATTCCATGACTTTAACATCGCTTAAACATTTCGTGCGTATTCCAGCAATAGTACCGTATTAGCAAGCACTTACTATTAGCTAAATAGGTTCTGTTTCATTATTTATTATTTTCCTAGTTTATTTTTTCGAACTGCGAAAGGAAATCTTTGCTTACGATTATTTTGTTACGTAAGAAAAAAATTTTAGCCCTAGTATACTGAGATAACATAGGACTCGTGAAATAAATGGAAATTTAATAAAAATAAAGGGAGAAAATATGTGATAACACAATCTGTAAAACGTATATTCCAATTTAAACTATACATTTTAGTTCTTGTTGTCAGTACAACGCGTAATGCTTAATAACCTTAAAATTATAGTTACTGCTATACCCAAATGAAAAAAAATAACCTCTCCCGTGGTAGTGTCTAACCACTGCCGTGACCAGGATTCGAACCTGGGTTATTGCGGCCACAACGCAATGTCCTAACCACTAGACGATCACGGCTGTTGAGAGGAGTTGGGAAACGGCGCCTGGTAACCAATCATAGGATGCAGTATTGGTAGTAAGCCTTCCGGAAAAACCGAAATGGGCACTGTATCCATCCTTAGCACCACTATTGTTTTATAACCGTTATTGTTATTATGATTACGTATTACGATAATTATGAAAATTAGTATATTGATTGTTATTATAATACTAATTTTATTAGAATTATTGCTACAAGGACTATTAATACTGTTATCATTATTAATATTATCCTTATTATCAAATATATTAATATACTCACTTTTCTTCTTCTCGTCTTTGTCACATTATTATTATTATTATTATTATTATTATTATTATTATTATTATTATTATTATTATTATTATTATTATTATTATTATTATTATTATTATTATTATTATTATTATTATTATTATTATTATTATTATTATTATTATTATTATTATTATTATTATTATTATTATTATTATTATTATTATTATTATTATTATTATTATTATTATTATTATTATTATTATTATCATCATCATTATCATTATTATTGTTATCATTATCATTATATTATATTATTATCATTATTATTAATTTTTACTGTTACTACGACACATTTAATGCAATGAACTTAATGGTACCCGCAAGAGACGAACTAAATAATCTTATATTATCATATTCTACATACAAAGACGAATAAAATATACACACAATTTATTTTGTAGAGAAAATCCGCTATATTGCACTCACATGACTTTCTCTACTCTTGTACTAGCCATTCTTCCTAACTCTTATTCCTCTATCTTCTTCGTGTAAACTGAGAGAAACATTTGCAGATATTATCTTATTGCTTATTTTCTTGTGGCTGCAAGAGAAAAATGGAAATACAGCAGACTTTGAGCGATAGAAAAATCTTTTAAACCTTTCAAATTCCATTCTTTGTGCACGGCTAAGACATAAAAAATTAATAACGATCTTCCATTTGAGGAAAGTATTCCAAATCTCACACAAATATCTCCGAAATGGTTCACTCCACAAAAAATAATTTGAACATTAATTGTTTCTTTTAAACAGATTTATATTTTTTGTTCAGTAAGATTTGGTCTTTCTCTTGCGGTTTACGGGTTATTCAAAAGCGTTCAAGAATAAACAGCACTAAATAGGCTATAGCCAGACAATTCAAAATATACCTTTCATTTTGTCATAAAAATATCTTAAACATATGGCATGTTAATCCAAACCGTTCGAACCATTTTCGAGAAAATAAAAATTTTCGAAAAATTTTCCATATAAAGGGTAGTTTAGGGTGGAGGTATTTTCTTCAAAATCTTTGTTTTGCATCCTTAAAAGATATAAAACTTAAATACCAACTTCGTTTTTGAACAAACATCGGTTTTTAGTTATGCTGTCCACAGACAATCACACGCACACACAGACCTTTTAAAAATGCATTTTTCATTAAGAGGGCTTCAAAACACGTATTTCTGATGAAATCTCGACATCGAATATATTGGTGAAATACAATACTTTGTGTACTTATTGTGCATAGTAGATAAGTTAAAAAGAAAACTTCCCACGTTTTCATCGCATTGTAATTTATATATGTAATTTATTTCTAGCCATTTCTTTCAATTCTCTCATCCCATGTTCCTCTTGGTCTCCCTCTACCTCGTCTTCCTTCCACACGCATTTCTAAGACCTGTTTCGTTTTTCTTTCTTCTCCTATCCGTCTTACGTGCCCGAACCAGTTTAGTTGTCTCTCCTGTATTATATCAACCATTGTTTTCTTCAGTTCTATCTCCATTCTAACTCTTTTATTCAGTATTCTGTCTCTTCTTGTTTTCGTTGAAATTCTTCTCAAGCATTTCATCTCCACTGTTGTAAACTCACATATTTGTCGTGTTCTGACAAACTTCCTATTACATACAATGTTGTTGGCACTATTATTGCTTTATATATCTTCAGTTTTGTTTTGCTATATATTCCCATTTTTCCTATTATTATATTACTCATTCAGCAATAGGCTATTCAGCAGTATCTCCTGTTCTACTCTTCTATATATTATTGTGCCCTCTCCAATATCCCCCTTTCACATTCAGTTATGAATTCTTTGTCGTGTGCCTTCTGCTTTGACCTCACATTATCTCACTTTTCTGTGTTGAATGCTTGTAGTTCACCGGGAGAAAATACTAGTGAGTTGGAGAATGTCGAGCCGGCATGTTGTCATGATAGCTCAATGGTTAGATCAACTGGCCGGAGAACGGAAGATCCGTGGTTCAAATCCCGGTTGTGACATTGAATTTCAGTCTCATTCTCCCTTTCTGATCTTTATCCCACACATGGACAATGTGAAATTGCACATTACTATTACTATTATTACTAAATTTCTCGCATAACCTTACTTTTAGCCTCTTTCTACTCTGAAGTATACATTTATGTAACTAGATACCTGCCAATTATCAATAAATGCTAAATGATTAATTGCTCTGCTGTTGTATGTTTCAGATTGCTGAGTCTGATAGGTGGCGAAATGACTTCTCCCGTTGTAGTGTTCGGGCGCGCCATGTTGCTGGGACTCACAGTTCAGGGAGATCCCGGCACTTGTTACTCTGCTTACCCGAGCTGTCCTCGAGACCCGAACCGCCTTGTTGACTACCTCAACAACCACAGAGGCGGCCTCTTCCGGTTCTTCTCTGCCACTGGTCTTCCAGCGTATTACACGCAACAGTATTCTCAGGCAAGAATACAAACTCCATATCAACGCTTAACAACGCCACAAGTCAACCTCAGGCCTCCAAAGGTCACTATCAACAGTGATAAAGGTCACCGACATTTGCTTCCTGAAAGTAAGGTTCTAACTTACAAAATACTTCCAAGCAGACCAAGCTCAGAGTTGCAGAGGCCTTTAAAGTTTCCAGGAGATAGAGGAAGACTGTATAGTGTTCAACAAGGTGAAGACCCAATACTGGAGGATATACCTCGTCGAGAACAACATTTCGCGTTTCCTGACCGTGCTCGAACTGAGAACCCCAGAGAAGAAGCTTCAACAGAAGCATACCCCTCACCTATTAACCCCAACATTCATCGTCTACCACCGCCAGTTGCAGTACAGCTTCCTGATCGAACTGGCACTGGGGAACTGAGGATAGATAATGACGAAAGTACCTTCGGCCCATCACCATTCCCTTCAAGGTACAGAAGAGATGTTCGTGGTTCAAATAGTCCAAGCACATTGAAACAGCGTATGGTATTCCCTTTGAATGAAGAACATCGTAGCAAAGTTGCACAGAATATGAGGTTTCCTTCAGATGCACACAAGAAATCCATAAACTTTCCATCAAATCCTGAATCAACCAGTAATGGCTACCGGAAGTTCAACGGTTTCAACGTCGCAGCTGCTTCAAACGAACAGCCAGTTTGGGACAAATCTGGAGATGATGTTACCAGAGAGTTGGTCAACTTTCCAAAATATACAAATGAAAGAGAGAATAGGTTTGAACCTAAAAGGCACTTGATGAAATTTCCTTCAGACAGCGACGACGATAACGATGCTGCAAAGGTTTCATTCAATCTTGAAACTCCAAAAAATGAAAGAAGTACACGCCGAATGAAGTTTCCAGTTGAGTATGCTGATCAAAGCGAACAATTAGTCTCCGACCACATAACAACCACCAACAGTGTATCTAAAGTGAAATTTCAAAACAATCAAGGAAACTTCAGAGAAACATTCAATGGCATGATATTCCCAGATACTGGATCCAAAGAAGCCTCTAATGTTGCAAAGACTTCATTCAACCTTGAAAGTTCAAAAAATAAGAGCACGCGCCGCATGAAATTTCCAAGCGAGTATTCTGATCAAAGCGAAAAACCAGTGTCAAACCATATAATAACCACCAATAGTGTGTCTAAAGTGAAATTTCAAAACAATCAAGAAAACTTCAGAGAAACATCATCATATGGCATGATATTCCCAGACACCGGATCCAAAGAATCTTCTAACGCTGCAAAGACTTCATTCAACTTTGAAACTTCCAAAAATAGGAACTCACGACGCATGACATTTCCACTTGAATATTCTGATCAAAGCGAAAAGTTAGAGTCCAGCCATGCACTAACCAAAGATCACAATGACATTTCCAAACTGAGATTTCAAAACGTCCAAAAAGTTTTCGGAGAAAACTCATCCTACCAAATTACATTCCCATACAATAAAGTCAAAGACTCTTCTAATGTGGTTAGATTTCTCGAAAAACATAATGAGATCCGGGAAAACTAAGTTTAGAACTTCAGAATTTAGTTTTAACTATATTTCTACCAAACTTTGCGCAGTTAATACATTGCCTTGTTGGTTGTAAAATCATGTCATGCGAGGAATGTTTGATGTTATGACGTTTAGACGCCTAAAACTTTTGCATTAGTAATGAATTTAAAAGGTATTACAATACTGAAGCAGAAGCATTGCAATGATCTATCCAAAAGAAGTAAGAGGCGACTATATCAAATAATGAGTCATTCTGCCTCCTCAAAAGACGAGTTTACGCTAGAAAATAAAATAAACGGCTTGGGATCGAATACTTCTATGTCACATTTTGACTAAAACATGTTACCCGTATCCCAAGCTCTGTGCAAGTAGTACTGCGTTTAGACGACAGATGGCAAATTGATCAATTTTCTTTCTTTCAAATCGTTATTCTTTCATTGCGCATGTTTTTACCTTCCTTAATGCATACTTTTACTACCTGCAGGAAGTAGGAAGTATTACTTTCGTCCAGTTTGATATCGATACTTCGTAGGAAATAATATATGTTTGAGGACTCTGAATTTTAAGAAAATGGAGAACAGTCGTCGTGCGCGAGCGTTTGTTCGTCTGTGAAAAACAAAACCAAATCAGACATGTAACTTTATCTCGCCGCAGTGACCTAAATCACTTCTCCCTTGCTTTGTGCATGAAGTGTTTTCCATTCACTTATTCAGGTAACAAAGCCCCCGCCCCTCTTTCGCATAAGATTGGCCATCCTGGGTAAGAGTGTCAGTACGGACAGAATTTGCTTACTGAATGTTAATTCCAAACTGAAAGGAAAAAAGAAGTCTATCGTTACGGTATAGACCGTTATGTGAATTATTTTCTGCATTCTTATCCAGAATTTCATGAAGTTCCGAGACAACACATAACAAAAATAATTAAAAGATTAGATCTACCTAAGTTTACCTGCCATTAAAGCCAAGAGACTACTTAAAAAGTCGCCGAATTATTTGAGTTATCAGTATACATGCTGAGATTGCGAGTTTACGGGACACCCGAAATGTAAATACTGGTATATAACGGCTGATCCAAAAGACTGTGAATAGGCTGCGTTGTGTTTTGCCTGTCCGCTTCCTCGGCGCTCGTCGCCGACTGCCGCTGTCATAGAACAGCGCGGATGAAAGCATACAACTAACTCAGACTGACTTGGAACCTCTTGAACTTAAGGCCCACACGCTACTCCCCGCCATATTGGTATTCAATGTTGGTACCCCTACCATCCATTGTTGCCTTATAACTGTTATTCTCTATTACTAATTAGTCTTTCTTCTCTAGTTTTGCAGTCATAAACCAACATGCATTTTCAATTTGGAAGGGTGTTTTCTTTATCCTGAGAAGACGAATATTGGACAAGTTAAAACATTATGGATTCCGGGTTCATTTGAGTATCATTTCATACATCTCATTCATTCATTGTTCGATATAATCTATCCCGCTAAAAGACGTTAAACTTAAAAAAATAAATTAAATACATAATATCAATATTCACTCTCCCAGAGCCACTAAGATAAAAACTAAATTTTGTTTATTGCTTTCCAGATGGAAAATATAAGTCTTCAAAGGTATTCAGCTTTATACATATGGACCTGTGAATAATACAATGCATTGTATACATGTATGCTATTCGGAATTCAATATATTTGAAAAGAATTCATGACTAAATGTCTGAACTTATAATTTTTAAATCCGGGAATATCTACAAGTTTTCAAACTTACTTCATATCTATCCTTCTGTACAGAAGCGAACTTTTATATTTTAAAGCACGATAAAGTAAGATAATAGCTATTGCGTTTCCCTACACCATTTTGGGCTATCATTAGATACAGATATATTTTAAACGTAACGAATGACCTTGCTAGGATCTGCGCGAGTGACATCATGCAAATTAATGGTGGGGGTGAAGCTTGCTTCCTTGAAACAAACAAGACACTGCCGATAATGCAAGCGGGCGATGTTCCCGATGTTTACTACATGGAAGTCGTAGAGATACTAACCTCACACGTCTTATGGCCTTATAAATACAAAAGTGAACTCTACCATAAAACACTACGCAACTATCCGCCATTCACCACGGCTAAAAATGCCTCCGTTGTTGAGTTGCATCGTAAATAACAGTTTAATTACACTATGTTAATTTAATCGTTAATATATTAATTATTAGTTTAATATTATTTTCAAATATTTTGGAGCAGGTACATTAAACAATGTGTACTTATATTTTATACAAATGTAAAACTTCTTAAGTGCCATAACAGCTTCATTTTTATACAAATATAAAAACTTATGGTACAATGTATCATATGTGACCTTAAGAATAATAAAGTGAAGTGAATTGGTCCTATAAGTGTTTTATTTCTCCCACTCTAACACTCTCCCCTCCAGTGCCGCCAATCTCTCTTTCTCCTTCCTTCTGTGTAACTTACACAACATTTTGTTTTGAAAACCGTTAATAAAGCAGCAATACCAATTCGTATGTTTTATAAACACAATTCTGGAGCATTCTCTTAAAAGGTAAAACTAAGGTAAAGGTAAAGCTAAACAATCTATTTCATATATTAAATCCCTTAAGATATTTGTTTGAATTAAAATTTAAGTGGAATATTTAACAAAAAAATTGTGTGTCAGGGTTCTGACTTGTCAACTTAGAGGTCTCGGGTTCGATTATCGACTGGGAATGCGGCAAAGTTTCTTTAACCAGAAATGATTTCCCTCTCCACAGAGTCTGGATGTATGGATGTGAGTGTGTTTAATTGTAAAAATTAATAAAATCAACGTTAAAAAGATAGCTACGGTCAGCTAGTTGTAACACCAGTATTTGTTTCTTAACTCAAAGTCCCCGATATGACCACAGAAGTCAAGAGGGGGGGAGGGGAGTTATATAAATGGAACAATTAAAAAATTTTGCCTCTTTGTATTTCTTGCATGCAATAGAAACAACCTTCTCTCTCAGAGCAAGCAGTTAGACGAATAATAAAAATAAAAAGATCTGATGTGTTGCATTCACATGACTTTCTCCACTCTTGTACAAACTCTTATTCCTATATCTTCTTCGTGTTAGTGGAGACAAACATTGGCAGAAATTATCTTATTGCTTATTCCTTTGTAGGTGCACGGGGAATATGGGTATACGGTGGGGTTTGAGTGACAGCCAAAATTTTTAACGCTTTTAAATTCCATTCTTTGCTCGGCTAACACATACAAAATGAATAATGAATAACAAGGAATATCTCCAAAATGGTTCACTGGACAAAAAAAAAGTTATTCAGACATAAATTGTATGTTTTAGCAAGATCCATATTTTTTGCATAGTAAGATGTTGTTTATCTCTTGAGGTTTACAAGTTATGCAAAAGCCATCTAGAGTAAATAGGACTATATTATCTATGGCCAGAAAATTCAAATATACATTTTGTTATAAAAGTGTCTTAAACGTATGGCATTGTAATCAAAATCGTTAGAGCCATTTTCCAGAAAATAAAAAATTTCGAAGAATTTTCCATGTAAAGGGTAGTTTAAGGTGGGGCTATTTTCTTCAAAATCTTCGTGTTGAATCCTTGAAAGACATTAAACTTAAATACCGACTTTGGTTTTTAATCGACTTTTCGTTTTGGATTTATGCGGTCCACAGACTGAGACACGCACACGCGCGCGCGCGTCCGAACCTTTTTCCAAAAATTTTTTTTTTATTCAGGGGGCCTCAAAACATATTTCTGGTGAAATCTGGACATCGAAATTTTGGGTGCAATACAATACTTCCTCTACTTTATTATACGTAGTAGAGAAAGTAAAAAACGTTTACGACTTTTGTGAAAGAAATCCATGCCTCTTTCTTAGCATCATTTAAAAGGTGTTCAAATATCTCATCTTGGTGAAGTAGAGGAATCTGTGGGTCAACAAAAACTCCTTCCTTTAACTTGGCCTGAGTATGTAGTTCTAGGAAATTGTGTAACTAGGTATTTGAATACCAGTCCATTTCAGTCTAACATTTTAGCAAACTTTTTGATGAGCCAAAGTTTTAGATATAGTGGAGGAATTAAAATGTTCTCACATTCCACCACAGGTTCATGATTAAAATTCATTTTTTCAGTTTCCATAGCTTGATGTAAAGGCCATGCCTTTTTTATGAAATGAGAAGCTCTATTTCTACTGTCCTATTAACATATGAAACAATATTGCTTAGTTAATATTCCAATGTCTTTCAAGTTTGAACATATTTTCCATTTATACGTGTTATAATGAACTGAATCAAGGAGTTTCAGTCTGACATACCATTCCTTCATATGCACAGAATAACCAATAGCAATTGACTATAGCTGATTGGAGTAATACAGCTTTCAGACTTAGTTTTGAAGTATCTATAAACAACCGCTACTGATCAGAGATTTGATGTGTTCAGAGCATTCACTAAGCTACTAACATCACTGCAAAACACTATATCGCCTTCCTCAGAAAAACATTTCTCAACGTGTTTCTGACGGTCGCGAAAAAATGTCACTTCCAAATTTTCGGCAATATAGTTCCAATATTGCAATCTGGAGACTAACATCTCTGTCTTGACTATAGAATGTTCCAGGTTTCTGACTAAACCTGGCTAATTTTGTGATGTTCAGATTTAACATTAAGTGCAAAGTTAGGATCTGCATTCTTATCAGTTATTGTCATCAATAATGTGCCATGCTATAAAAATAAGAAACTCGCACCATTGAACAACATTTTCAGCATAAGGTGCGTTCAATTAATTACAAATTGTATACACTACTCATGTCGCAATTTCACTGTTAACCAGTGTAATCTTTATTCGCAATTTATCCTATTCGATTCAAAACAATTTATTTATATTATTCTTTTTTCTTATTATTATTCTTTATATTCATTATTATTGATGTGGTTTTTCTTTATTCGTTTGATAAATGTGACCTGTAATTTGCAATTCAGCTGTATTCGTTACTCATTTACATGTACCCTGTTTTTTCATTTCAATTTTAAATTGTTGTTGTCAATTATGCTAGTGACAGCCTGTATACAGGATGGAAGAGAAGTTATTACATTCCTTCTAATAATTTTTCACAGAAGCGTTACAAACAAAAAAGTCTAATGGTATTTTGTTCTTTGATCAGCCCATTTCGAAAAAATTAATAGTTTTTTTATCCCATTTGGATGCGTAATTCCACAAGAATGTACGAAGTTAACAGTTTGTTACTTGTAAGATGCGTAGAGTAACTTATTTCTGACATAGCCTCGGTAGTGTCGACAACGTTGCGTTGAAGTTGGTCAGGGAATTGACCTAGCTTGTGAATGTAAACAGGTCGGGCACTTCTGCTTTCTTTCGGAGCTAAAGCTTGTGATTGGCCTAAACTCCACAGTAAACACGGAAGGACAAGACAGGGTATGAGTTTGTTTTTAAGACGCACCGTTACGCTGTTTGTTTATGTACTCAGCTAGGAAAAGTGATCACCCACACAATGTGCAGTGTTGCCAGGTTGTTTTCGACAAAACTAAAATATCTCCGTAGTAAATGATCAGAGACAAAAACGTAAGATCTCACTGGTTTAAATTAATTAATGACTTTCCTTCCACCCGGTATATACTAAGGCGTGTTTCAATAAACAATAAATACTACTCTGGATATTTAAAAATACATTATTGTTATCGTGTTTAGCTACATACCCTGTACACTTACTATGCGGAGCATGCGTACTTCTACCACTGGGCGCAAATAAGCAAACGTAATAATATCAGCTCTGATGAAATACCTTCGTGGGAAACGACCCAGTGAGGATGACACTAAGAAGGGAATCAAAGAGTAGCTCAATGCGCAGACAAAATTGAACTTAAACATGATCTTAGACAACTTGCGGAGGAGGACTTAGCACCTCGACCGAATGGTACTCTTTTCTAGCCATGTCCTTAATGGGGCACCTCCGGAGGATGGGTCCGAAGGGCGGCCGGACGGAGCAGTGGATGGATTTCTAAATTTTCCCACTTAGAAACACTTCGACGGAAGCTGGCTCAGCCCCGTGACTCGCCTTCCAATCCGGAGAACGAGATCACCAGAGCACATTCTTTCCCCCTGCCATGCTGCTGCCACAACGCTCGCCAACTCTTCCAACCCTTAAAGAAACCTAACGCGATAAAGGGTGAAATGATTAATGTAACGAAATTCGGAGGATATAGAAATCCTCCCAGCACTCACCTGGTGACCCGGGGAAACCTCTAAAAAAACATGAGTCATGAAGTTCGGGGATCGAAGCCGCCACCTATCGAATGCGGGAACAGAAGTTACCGCTTGAGCCATCCCGCGCGGTACATCACTGATTCATTAGTAATGAAAAGCAAGTCAGAAATGTGCTGAGTTGGACCTCTAGAAATCTCTGCTCCGGACGCACCTCTCAAACAAATGGGATAGGTCTGTGATCAGCTTTTGATGTGGCAGTATTGAATTGCTTTCCGTCTAGACTGTGGCGGTTGACAAGGGAAACCGATCTACGTCATGTCGTAGCCATGGCAACCAGGCTCTCTGTACATGGCAACAGACATACAGATTAAGGCAGTCATTAAAATACACCCACAGCAACTTCCTTATGGAGAATTCCAGGATTTACTACCGTAAAATTATCGCGGTGATTTTAAACCACCCCTGCAAAGTCCTTTTTGTAAGAAAAAGAAATCTTACCTACACACGACTATCTCTACTCAGTCTTCAACGCTGCCTCTGTGCTCTGGTGATTAGCAAGCAAGCTTTTAAATCCAGAGGTGCCGGAATCGATTCCCGGATGGGAAGTTTTCTTTAGCCAGAATTATTTTCCATCCTCCCTAGAGACCGAAGATATGAAATAAAGTGTAAATATGTGTGAATGTAGTGTTTATAAGGACTATTTCATTCGTGCGGATTATCAGCTCTTGGTCGAGGTATTTGGTTGTATGACCTCCTCCTTGCGGTTCCGCCAACGTAAACATTTTTCTTACGTACCTCAACATCTGAAGTATCCAAGCACAGTGAAAACAATTACTGGGCTATTCAAAATACCAGATAAAATATATGGCGAACATTCTAGTAAAGATGTTGATATTTTAACTGAAAAGGTGAAAACAAAAAATTTGAAAAAGAGGAGATTAGGTGTATGGAATCAGTTTCAGATGTTTTGTACGAAAGAGATTACGAACTCACGGTGCAAACAAACCGAACAGACTGGTATATCATGAGAGATTGGACTGTAAACATAAAGAAATCAAATGATGACTATAGGGGAAGGTCGGGTGGTATCGGACAATTAAGGTTTTTATGCTACAACTTTTACTGCAAGAAGTCATATTAAAGCAGAACGGTTTTATTACAGATTTACTTTTAGGCATAGTGGAAATATGGGAAAATACTAGTTAAGCGACAGTAAAATGTTTTAAGTGCTGGTCGGTATGTCTTGTTGTCTGTCACGAAGGGGGTTCCGGTATGTCAACCGATGCGTCAGACCCCGGGAGGATGGATGATATGTAAGTACCCTACAGGCGGCCACAACTCATCAGAGGCAGAAATACTACGGTGGGTCCCTAACAGTTGCAGGCAAGTTCATCAGTCCGCCGGAGTTCCAGTTCACTACAGAGACCGGGCCACCAGCCAGGTCCGGAATAGTAAAAATAATAATTAACAATAATGAAATAATGATAATATAATAATGAAAGTAATAACAATATGGTAATAACAATAAAATAATAATAATAAAATACAGCAATAACATGAATAAGAAACTAATAAGTGCAATGTCGATATATTACGCGCCCTCTTTTTTGCATGCATTTTGTTACGGCAATTTACAATCTGTAATCCATAATGTTGGAGCATAGCAGCGAATGAGTTTATTCCCTGGAAAATAAAATCCTGTAACTGAAGCGCAAAATATTCTAAGGCTGTTTTTCTCTGTTACCACGCGCTACACACGCTAGAGGAAGCGTGGGGAATTGCTCTCCCACTCGCTTCTCTTACAAGCAGAACAAAGTTCACGCACGGCACTGACTGGATTTACCCCGGTGATGCCTGCAACTCTTTTATCGCACGAAAGGGTTGTCTACTTACCCCAATGCCGGGTAAATTGAGCAACCTGTAGAGCTCATTAAAATTTGTACCACGCCTGAAATACCTGCAGCATGCAACAACCAACATTACCGGATAACTTAAAGAAATTAACGGGGATTAGGGAATATCGAACAAAAAAACTGAATGTAGTGTTATTTCATTTCGTGAGAAATTGTTAATAAAGTTTTTTGGTGTTATATATCCAGCTAATTTATTACTCTTCATTGTATATTATTCTCCCGTTTATAATTTAAAATACTTATAACTTCTCCTAGAGCCTTCTGGTAAGCATAACCAACTAGCAAAAGTAAGTACTGAAGCAAAGTTCCACTTTTAAAACTGTTTCATTTTGGACATAGGAAAATTTGACAAAATAAATAATAAAATGCGTGCAGTAAAGAAATGTA